>APFE030220383.1:81260-129118 GCA_000404065.3 Pinus taeda
ATGAAGAGCAGAGGTATGGGGCTTGACAAAGAGGACAATGTGGCTATTGATGAGGCCACATAAACTGCAGATAGTCAGGGTGACAAATTTCAGTGTAACAGTCATCCTATTTACGACCTATGTTTGGCCATCAGTTTGGGGGTGGAAATTCGTTGACTCAATAAGTTTGGTATCCAACATCGACCTAAGACTTGACCAAAATGTACTTGGGAATCTACTATCCTGATATGAGATAATGGATTTTGGGATCCCAAAGTGTACCCATGATCTTAGCAGTGACCTCTATTGTGATACTCTTCTTGTAGGCTTCCATAATGGACATCTTACAGAATCTGTCGACGACCATGAAAACATAGTCTTTGTCATTCTTAGTAGAAGGAAGGCCCGACATGTAATCCATGGAGATGGATTCCCAAGGTCGACCAGGAGTATTCAAAGGAGTTGATAGACTTTACTTCTTGATGGTTGGTTTGGCAATGGCATAGGCAATGTAGGATCTAACGTACTTCCCAACATCCTGACAAAGGGTTGGCCAATAAAAATACTTCTATAGTACTTGCACTTCTTTCTCTTCTCTTAAATGTATTGGCGACTCGACTGTAGTGCCCCTCCCAAATCATCTTGGCATGCTCGCTTGAAGGAACAAAAATGTTTCCTAGGTGGCATAAGAGTGCATCCTAGAGGTGAAAATTTAGAACTTTCTTACCTTCTAGGAGTGTTTAGTATATGATGTCAAATTCTAGATCGCTCTTGTAGAGGTGCAGCAACCACGAAGTATCATGCCCACAAGAGTCAAGCATAGTGATCAACACCATTAAAGGTGGTAGGTTGAGGCAATATGCAACATTATTGGTGTTTCCCTTCTTGTACTTAATTTTCAAATGGAACTGTTGCAGGTATGTGCACCATTTCTGATTGTAATCATTTTGAGGCTTCCATTGTGTCTATATGAACTATAGGGGTCAGTGGTCTTTTTGGATGACAGTTTCCTTCCCCAAAATGTAATGCTTCCATTGATGAAAAGATTGCACAATGGAATACATTTCATAAGTGAGATAATTTAGGACTGTGTCTAAAAGTGTCTCATTGTAGTAAGCCATTGGATTCCCCTGCTGAGTAAGAACTACACCAATAGCATAGTTAGAGGTGTTTGTCTCAATCTCAAATGGTTGTTGTAGGTTTGGTAATGTGAGAACCGGTGGAGAGTAGAGGCGATGCTTGAGCTCGGAAAATTCCTTCTATTGGTTTAGACCCAAAAAAAATGCTTTCGCTTTTCCCTTGCTAACTTGACTTAAAGGCTAAGTGATATGAGAGAACCCCAACTTGAACCTGCGATGGAAATAGGTAAGACCCAGAAAGTTGCGGAGCTATGTTAGAGTGGTTGGGGTTGGCCAATCCCAAATGAATTGTATCTTGTCTAGGTCCACATGCACACCCTACTCATTAATGATGTGCACTAGATATTGAGTCTGGGTCTTGCCAAAATTGCATTTCTCCAACTTGGCACAAAACTTGTGTTGTCACAGGGTTTGAAGGACCTGTCGAATATGGTGGAGGTAATTTTCCCAACTGTGGTTGAATATAAAACTATCATCTAAATAAAACACCATGAATGCATTGGTGAAGGGTCGCAAGATGTCATCCAACAATGTCGGGAAGGTTGTGGGGGAATTCGTCAACCCGAAAGGCATGACCAACCATTCAAAAAGGCCCTTCTTGGATTTGAAGGTAGTCTTCCACACATTGGAGGTTTCGATAGGGACATGATGATATCAGACTTCAAGTCAATCTTACTAAAATATTTAACCCCCTTGAGTTGTCTAAAATGTCATCAATTTGTGGGATTGGGTACCTATTGTAGACAATGATCTTTTTCAACGCCTGATAGTCAATGCAAAGTCTCCAAGTCCCATTCTTCTTATGTACCAATACAATTGGGCTCTCACAGGGTGATGAGCTTGGCATTATGTGCCCTTTTTGCAACAACTCTTGAATCTGCCCCTTGATCTCATTGTTCTCTAGAACAGAGCATCAATAGATCGATCCATTGGGTAGCAGTGTGCCCGGGGTCATATCGATGGAGTTCTTGACCTGACAGTGTAGAAATACCCCTGTAGGTGAGGCAAAAATTTCACTGTACTCCTCCATGACCTTGTCCATTTGATATGGCTGTGTGGAGGAATCCTGTCTAGAATTTGTGGCCACAAACTTCTTCTTAGTGAATCATAAGGAAAACAAATTTCCTGGTCTAGGAAATTATCTTGCTGCATTGCTTTGCAGTGATCAAAGAGATGATGGTAGGCAAGGCTACCTCTGGTATCTTGTACAACTTATTTCCCAAAGTAATAATCAGAGAGAGAGGTATAGAATCATATACAACATGGTGCTTCCACAAGTATGGTTGTCGTAATAATACATCACAAACTTCAAGAGGAGAAACATCACACATTACGTCATCTCTAAAGGGCTTGATGTTGTAGGGAAGGCGATACCATTAGATGTCGCAGAGATCTCATCCTTGGTGAAGCCACACGATGGTGTGCGGCTAAAAAATATGTTGTAGTCGGTAGGCCTAGCTACTTCATGACCTCTTCTGAAATGAATTTATTTTGGCTCCCACTATCAACAATGAACTCTAGTGGAGAACCCTTCACCCACATCTGTGAGTGGAAGAGGCATTCCCCCCTCTAGATCTTGAGGCTTATTCTTTAGGATCTTAGTGGTGGCCATGGTGGAACTAATCTCTGCGTCAATGATTTGCTTCCCTTTGTCATTCCCCTTCTTGGATTCTGACTCAAAGTTGGAACATGCGCTTAATTCAGAAGCCTTCAACTCGACCACCAGTGACTACTTGGCCTGACACTCTCTTGTGTTATCAGTGGAGTTCTTATGGAACTCACACCATTTTCTCGTGTCCTTGTTTGTCTTCATGGTGTTGTTTTGTGCTTGTGTCTTTGGTGAGTTGTCTTGGGTGGCCCCTCCTTGGCTTTGTCCTTTTCTCAATGGTTTGGGGGTGCCTTTTCCTTACTTCAGATTCACAGATCCAAAGTCTTGCTTCTTTTATTTAAACTTTTTCTCAATCTTGACAGTGTATCGGTACGTTGTGCTAAGTGAGGAGATTTCCTAGAACTCCATATCATTTTGGATGTACTTGTGTAGATAGTCATGGTACTTGAGTACCAAATTCCACTCAGAATCCTTGATACTCAGTTTCATGCGAAGGGTATGGAAAATGTTTGTAAACTCCCACACATCTTGGTCCCTTCCATGTCATAATGTGATCCACTTTACATATTTATCTTGATAGCTCCCGACAGGGTAATATTGTTCCTTGATGGCATCTTAGAAAGAATTCCAAGTGGGTGTGGCTAAAAATGGTGAGGATTCCCTTTCATCTGTTTGTTCATAGTAGGTTTCCCACCAGTCCCTCATGTGTGGGGCAACTTTGAGAAGTGAAAAAGTAATCTTTTCCCGATTGAAAAAGTCATGAACTGAAAACTATCCTTCCAATAGATTTAACCGTTTATGTATGGCATCTGCATCTATTTTTCCCTTAAATATGATAATATCAAAGTTAAATTGTGTTTTAAAAGGATTGGCACCTCCAGAGTGGTTGCTCGATGAAGATGTGTTGCCTGTGGGTAGTTGTCAAAGGATCTGTGTTGGGTAGCGGATCCCCCCAGAGCGAGTTTTTGAGGCTTGTAGCTCGAAGTTTGGGTCAATGTAATGTAAATACCCTGCAAAATATGGGCACGAAGCATAAGAATCTAGGGTAGTCCACCCTAAAATATTGTAATTTAATATAGAATGTGTCGGCCTACCCATGGTTTGCAGACCATGGGAATGTATAAATAGAGTGAGGCTCTAAATGTAGAGGACGGAGTTTTTAGAATTGATCTTAAGTGATATGGGTTTTTGAATCTGATATTCGCTCTGAGTCTGTAAGTCCAAGTCTTGGGTTGTAGTAGTAGGAAGAGGCTCTATATCTATGTGCGTAGAGGCCTGGAAGAGTTCGCAACTATGTGCGCAGACCCTTGCAGTTGAGTGCGCAGGGCGGAGTTGGGATTGTAATGGAACATAAGTTTAATAAAATCTAAGTTGATTCTGGAATATTGTGCATCTATTCAAAGATCTGTATGTTTATGCTTCTGTTATAGTCTTATGCATATATTTACAGTTTATGATTGCACGCACTTATTATGAATATTGAATGATTGATAAAAATATTGGGCCCACAAAATTAAGTTAAGATCTATAATAATAATGCAGTAAGAACAAGGGATCTAGACCGTGCCTCTTCACGCTTTTTACAGAGCTACATGAAGGTCAAACAGCTGCGCGGAGCAGTGAAAGTGCACAGGATTGGTTCGCGAACTTCCTAGCCTTCATCAAGACATCCCTAGGGTGCAGAAACCTAGTTCTAGCATCCTCCCATACTACCTTGGGTGAGACCTCAGTCCGCACACCGCGGACTGTTGCCGAAAGGGCTGGTAGTTCTGGGATTTGTTTGGCTAAATAAATTCTGAACCTGGGCCAAGCCCCAATAAGCCAACAAATGGTTATGTTGCTAGGACTGGGATCTTCCTAAGGGTTGTCTGATGTCGGAACACTGGAATCCTACGAAGAAGGAAATTGAATATTGGTTGGATCAGAAGCTTCACAAGTTCATGACATAGGAAAATTGAACTTCGCAAATATCTGAGAAGAGGTGGCTGGATTGCTACATATATATGGAAATCCATGAGATCTTCTTCGCATCCTTCTCTTCAAAGTTGTATGATTGGATTACGAGGTTAACTGACAGCCAGGGAAGGTACAAGCTCAATCAATCGATAGTGTGGACTCTGGAATTAGTGAGTAGACAAGAGGCATCATAAGATAAGATCACGCGGGCCATGGACCATTGGCTCAACCAAATGATAGGGGGTTTATCACTGAGTTCTTGATAGACACATCTGTGAGCTATAGCAAAGCAGAATGACGTTTTCTCAAGGAACTGTGACGTAGGTACATCAAATCCATGAATACCTAGATTAAGATGTTGTTATGTGAAAAGCTGGTTATGCGAATACATTAATGATTGGAACGACGTGGAGTGGAAATATCTACAAAGGGATTGAAGGGTTAGGAAATAGTCCTTTAATTTCACCTTCACAAGCGAGCGAGGAAGAGCGCAGTCGGGTTTCCCCAAGAAGTGCAGTTAGTTTGATAAGGCAGTCGATTCCACAGTTATCACATCCTCTTACGCCTTCACCCGTTTCACCTATTTCACCTCCATATTCACCCACCCCACCTCCACCACCCCCACAGTTCAGCATGGAGAGCGCGATCAAGCTACCCATATTTAGAGGAGTAGGGAATGAGGATCCATATTAGTTTTGGTTTGTGGTAAAAGCAGCTTGGGAAGAACAAGGGGTCATAGATGAAAACATTAAGAAGGCCACATTGGTAAGCGCATTGTAGGATCACGCATTGACATGGTATATCAAGCACTCGAATGATCACCCAAATGTAGGAATAGAAGAGATCCAGAATGCACTAAACAGAGAATTTAACCGGTCGAAATCAAAGACACAGCTAATCATCATGTTTAAAGAGATTGCGATGCTTCCAAGTGAGAACCCCTAGGATCTAGATCAGAGGCTGAAGAGTGAGATCCACGAGGCTAATATGACACTAACGGATGCGCAGCACTGCGCATGGTTTGTGGCGTCTTTAACACCACACTTGAGGATGACGCTGTCACAATAGAAGCTTTCAAGCTAGGCCAAAGCATTGGAAATGGTGATGAGGTTGCATGAAACACTAATACAGGATCCGGGGTTGGGATTCCAACAAATCCACATGCAAATTTAGAACTTATGCTTGAAGATGCAAAGTTTGAAGCAGGATAGGGCGCCATGGCCAAGGGCGTGCGAAGAAGTGTGGTGCATAAAATGTAAAGGTTAGGGCCATGACAAGGATCATTGTCCAGTATTCGGGAGTTATTTGGTAGGAGGGGGACCAATGTCGTTGAGACCAGAGGCACAGGTAGGGCCAAGTGTGGCACTCGTGCTCTAGTGCGCAATTTGTCAAGTGGGAGGAAAGCACATGATGAACAACTGACATTTGTTGCAGAAGTATACACAGACTCCCAAGCAGTTGTTTTGAAATTTTTGTAGATCAGTGGGCCACGACGAGCATACTTGTTGTAGCTACGATTTAATGATGGATCGAACACCAGCATATAGAATGCAAAAAGAAACGCGAGGCCTTGACCTAGTTGCGGGGATGGCGCGCGCTGGATTTCAAGGGCGAGGTCGAGGACAAGGAAGAATGGGACCAGGAAGGGGCTGCAGACAGCTAATTTATTACAATTGTGGAGGACCAGAGCACTACCCTCGCAATTGTACCAACCCAACAAGAATATCTTGTTAGTACTATGAGCAGTTTGATAATGAAATGATAGATTTTCCTATGATGATCACACAGATGCACGAGAAATGGGTACTACAACCCACTCTGACTCAGAATATCCAAATGATGAGGTTCGAACCATGCGAAGAAGACCCCAATGTGAACATGGTACTCAAAAGCAGCGCGATCACAGGGGAAGATAAGGGGAAGTAGCCCAAGGAAGATACATGGGTTCGCAAGGCTCCTACAAAGGAACCTGAGTTTGACTTGGAACACGCAAAGGAGACATTTATGGAAGCTAAGAAGAGCTTCACGGAGGCCTCTACTTCAGGTAGTAAGGATCAACCAGAGCCAAGAATGGATCCTTCTATCCTTACTACCTTTTTAGAGACATGCATGAAATTGTTGCGTGACAATAAGGTGGCTAAAGGACTACAGGAGTTGATAACTAAGTGCGCAGGGTCGGGTGAACCGCGTGTAGTCTGGAAGCTGGGAAGATATGCATTGCGCACCGGGAGGGAAATGAGATTAATGGCATAGATTGGAGAATATGAGATGGATCAGGTAATCCTAGACTTGGGTTCGGATGCGACTGTGTTACCAAAGCAGACATGGGAACGCATGGGCAGGCCTGCATTGTAGTGGTCCCCGATTCAATTGCAAATGGAGAACCAACAAAAGATCTTGACCATGGGGAGATTGCAAGGGGTAACCATGGATATAGAAGGTGCAAGCACGCGGACGGACTTTGAGGTGATAGAGATTATGGATGACAGCAACCTTTACCCTATGTTGATAGGAATAGACAAGGCCACTCATATGAATGGAGTCATCAACCTAAAGAAGCAGAAGATGATATTCGAGAAAAATTCTCTACGTGTAGTAGTTTCACTAGATCTAGTCGAAGGAGCACACTACACTAAATCAGTGTGCGATGATGAGCTAGATTGGATTTACCAGATAACGGTGCAAGACAAGGACTGGGTAAACCTGACAGCAGATGGGAGAATCTCATGGGAGCGTGACAATTCCCGTACTTCAGATTCAGATGAAGAAATAGAATGCTGGCAGAACCGGTTGCATTAAGTAACAACGTTGAATTGCAACATGATGATTAGATCATTGCAACGTGTGATGACTAAAGCAAGGGAACTACCAATAGATGGTGGGGTAACAAGAGTGGTTGAATCCTCCGACAAATTTGAAAGTGCAATACCATAATAGTAGCAGTACGGTGCGCTAGAATGGGCGTTGCGTGCTACACCCACACAATGGGGGCATACACATCAGAAGACTATGGGGAACTAGCCCGAAGGTAGAAGACAGATGTGCTTATGGTGTGGAAGTCCCCAGTGTCGAACACGAGATGGGTAGCCAGGATGAAGCAGTTTTTTATGGGTGCAGACGTGTACTGTGCAAGCATACCCTAGATGAAGGATGAAAAATTAGAACCCGATGTAGGGAACGTGACGCAGGCCACAGAAATTCCACGTGGGAGCCTTCGCAAAGCTATGTGGAATCATGAATAGAGTTTACTAGATGGGATGAACTGACTGGGACCTGTGCATACCAGCGGTCCGATGGGCCTGTTATCACCCCTAGAAACTCTCCTAGGTTGTATATCGGAAATGCTTGGGAACATTACAAACTCAACAAAATGTTGGAAAAATGGTGGATGAATGAAAGAAGTGCTGCATATTCAAGCGAGATAACCACTTCTACTGTGCTTAACCCTAAGCATGGGTGAACACCCCCAGACTACAAGGCTTTAGACCATCAATTACTCATAGTTTGAGGATTTAGTGGAAATGAAGAATACTGACCACACCAGTAGATGCAAAAGACCATGTGATGGTTGGCTGCAACGAGTAAAGAGGTCTGTAAATCTATTATCTAATCCATAGATAGGATGACAACTGTCTAGCATTAAAATAATAGAAACCTGCATACAAATTCAATGATACATGCTAGATTCAAACACATAGGTGGGATGACAGCCCCTCTAATGCTAAATAGCTATAGCACATGAATAAATGCATAACAGGCACAAATTAGAACAAAGAAGAAGAAGTGGAAAGTGAGAAATTAACAAAAAAAGAAGCTTGCATTAGCTGAAAATGAAGACCAGATGCTGCAGGTATCACAGTAGTTACAGTCTCCAAAAGTTGAAGCTTACAACAAAATATCATTCATCAACCTCATCATTCTAAGTTCTGGATATATATAGAGGTTGATTACAAAAATATCTGCTATCCTATGCGCAGAGGTGTCATAATGGACCACCAACCACATTAACTATCTGATAAAAATCTTTGCTATAATCTGATGCTTGAATGAATATATTTGACAATTTCTGGTACATGGTTGACCTTTTTGAGCAGGTAGAATGTCCTATGGAAGAATGATCCATAACTGATAAATGTTGTGAACTGCTCGAGGAATGTCCTTTTTCTCTTTGGCCATAGCGCTCTTGAATGAGGTAGTTGAAGAGTAACTATGTCGGGTACAGGTAGCTGATCGTCTTCATTCTTCGACAGCAGAGAATAGTCAAAGGTGGCGAAAAATTCACGATGAGAAAAATGAGTGGGACTGGGAGTAAAAAACAGCCATTGGATTGAGCGAATGGGCGGCAGAGATCTATTGGCAGGAGGCGTCAGGAGAAAATGTGGATGGATGAACCTGGGCCGTCAGATCAAGGAGCAGCGGATCCAACGGTCGTCGCACGCTAAAGATGCGTGGATGATATCGGGTGAGGAAAGGCAGCTTTGCAGGCAGGCAGTATTTCCCACACCACTTATTGGAGGCAGGCGGTTTCTGTATAACCCGTTGCGATCCAATAAAACAACAACACGCATCAGCGGGAAACCACTGCGATCGCACATTAACGGGCGGGTAGGTGGTGCAATGGGGGCTTGTGACTACCGTCCGATCGTGCGAAAAATGGTTAGATGGAGGAGAACATGCACTTGGCTTGACGTGCGGGCGAAGAATGTGGAGACCAAAAGATCAGGATGCGATCGATGGTGGACATCAAAGTGGATGGGGAAAATGAGAGCGCCAAGTTATATGATTAGGTTATATGGTGACTACACTTTAGCGGTTGGGGGCCAGAATAAAAACGGGATTACAGAGTTATAAAGATAAAACAGAGGCTAAGGGGTAAAAAGGAATTAAGCGGAGGAATATGGATAAGGCGAGGATGAAGAATTTTCAAGAGGAAAGCAGAGAGACATAGGGCTAAGAGTTTACATAAAATTGAAGGAGGATAAGGTGAAAAGACTACTGCGAGTTCCTTTAAGCACCAACAACACTGTCACGCCGTTATTGACCCTAAAAAGTGCTCAAACATGTAGTAGAGCTAACATTTGGCTCCTTCTGGGGATTGAGATACTCCCTGTGAGGTCTCAAGAACCTACAGACCAATGCATTCATACAAAACCAGCTTAAAAAACATTTGCCTAGTATCCATTGTGCATGGAGTCAAATCAAGTCTACAATAAATTATGGAATAGAAACCGCTTACAATCATTAACGCCTGAAAACTAAAAACTTCAAAAATTGCCCATTTACTAGGCCACCAAAATTGTTTCACCTACTCTCGACTGGTTCATCATAGATCAGCAAAACAAGATTTATTTGATCCTTTACCTCAAAAAGTTTAGGACATTTGAGCTTAATAGGTAAATACGGATCAAATTTCATCTCCCTTCTCTGTATTTTCCTCCTTGGACGTTCTTCATAGGATCCTTTGTACACCTGCTGAATAATCATGGTTGCTGTGTACCTATTTTTTCCTTCTGTGGCCTGCACAATAAATATGAATGGTGTACCAAAATGTTCATGTGTAGGGGACACAGAGACCTTATCTGATCCTGAATCTTTCTTTGAACAATCCTCATCCAAGGAGGAGTCCCACAACTGTACACCCTCTTCCTCTGTCATTTGACAAGCTTCCTTTTTAATCTTTGTAGAGGATACCTGAGTAGGTTTCAGAATATCATGATTGAGGTGATCAATATCAGCCTTGAGCATTGAAATTTCTCCTGCCTCAGTGTTCAGGGGGCAACTGTGAGGGATTGTCTCTTGAGCAGACAAAGGGACAAGAGATGATGGGGAGTTTTCCTCTACCTTTTTGCTCACTATGCTGGGAAAGAGAGCAGGATGGAAAATTTGCAGATCTGCATAGCCATGTGAAGATGAGCTAGCTTCAGGCTCAGATTCTTTGAGGATGGTGGGGACCACTGCTATTTGCTTTTGCTGATAAGCTTGTTGTTCTGCAGGTACAATAAAATTATGAGCAATGCCTTTAGATAATGACCTTTCATAGGCAGCTCTGGTTAAGAAGGGGGCATTTCCCTTGTCTTCCCAAACATGGACCTCCTCCTCTTCTTCATACTGCACTTCTTTCATGACTATATTCTGAAAAAGGGTTTTCACCCTTTGATCTTTGTTTGTACCTCTCCTTCTTTGTAGAATTTGCAACTGCTCCACCTTTGAATGCTGCTCAACTCTTAGCTTTGGAACTCCAAAGGCCAATAGCTCTATCATCCTGGTCATTTCATTGATCTTATGATCTGAGGATGATGAGAGTCCATCCCTCTGAAAGTTTCCAAACTCAGTATGGTCATAGAGAAGATCTTCCTTATCTCCCCAGTGCTTTAAAAACAAATCATCTAAAGCCTCAATGTCTGCTATGGACCTAGGGGCTAATTCACTAAACCATTTCCTAGCTTTTCCCTCTAGGCTTTGGACAAAAACCCTCATCCATACATCTTGTTCATAGATATCCAGGTTATCAGCATAGCTATAAAAAGATTTGAGGTGCTCTTCGGCTATTACTTCATTTGTACCAGTAAACTTCGGCATGTATTCCTGATAATCTCCTGTAGGCATGGCATTTAGAGGAATAGGCAAGACCAGAGGTCCATACCTGGTAACAACTATTCTTTTTATCTTTGTAAGAGCTTGCTAGCCTGCCCTAACTGAGGTATATGAAAGAATACTGGTAGGCTGAGTGGTATGAATCAATGAAGTGGATGACAGAGAGAGAGGACTATGATGGACAACATGGGATGCTTTTATGGACTGATATCCGAAAGGGAAATGAATGAAAAAATGAGCTTTATGAATCTCTGAAGGTGTCCTTACACTAGCAGAGATACATAAGATTTCTTGGGCTTACCTGATCCTCATGCTCCTTTATGCAAAGTTTTCTTCTACTTAACAATCTTCTCAGGACCAGGCACTGACCAACTAGTGATTTCTGAATATTTTTCTGAACATGACTCACAAACTGAGCTAGAACTACAAAGTGGAGTCGCCACAAGGTAGGTCCTCCAGTAAAGTCGCCAGGTAGATGATTATAACCAAAATATGTGTCCAGACCTTGTCTATCATCAAAATCTGGAACTGTGTTGTCTCCCAGGGAAGCTGAGCTTCAACCTCCTCTCCCTGGCAACGGTGCCAATTAATGTTATCACTCCAAGAAACTTTCCTAGGTTGTATATCAAAAATGCTCGTGAACATTACAAACTCAACGAAATGTTGGAAAAATGGTGGATGAATGAAAGAAATGTTGCATATTCAAGCCAGATAGCCACTTCTACTGTGCCTAACCCTAGAGATGGGTGAACACCCCCAGACTACAAGGCT
Source organism: Pinus taeda (assembly GCA_000404065.3). Taxonomy (NCBI): domain Eukaryota; kingdom Viridiplantae; phylum Streptophyta; class Pinopsida; order Pinales; family Pinaceae; genus Pinus; species Pinus taeda. Next base: position 93,309 of record APFE030220383.1, read on the forward strand.
TTAGACCACCAATTACTCACAGTTTGAGGATTTAGTGGAAATGAAGAATACTGACCACACTAGCAGATGCACAAGACCATGTGATGGCCGGCTACAACCAGTAAAGAGGTCTGTAAATCTATTATCTAATGCATAGACAGGATGATAGTTGTCTGGCATTAAAACAACAGAAACCTGCATACAAATTCAATGATACATGCTAGACTCAAACACAGAGGTGGGATGATAGCCCCTCTAATGCTAAACAACTACAGCACATGAATAAATGCATAACAGGCACAACCTAGAACGAAGAAGAAGAAGTGGAAAGTGAGCAATTAACAACAAAAGAAGCTTGCATTAGTTGAAAATGAAGACTAGACGCCGCAGGTATCACAGTAGTTACAGTCCCCAGAAGTTGAAGCTTACAACAAAATATCATTCATCAACCTCATCCTTCTGGGTTCTAGATATATAGAGAGGTTTATTACAAAAATATATGCTATCATATGCATGGAGGGGTCATAATGGACCACCAACCACATTAACTATCTGATAAAAATCTTTGCTACAATCTGATGCTTGAATGAATATATTTGACATTTTCTGGTACTTGGTTGTCCTTTCTGAGTAGGTAGAATGTCCTATGAAAGAATGATCCATAACTGATAAACTTTGTGAACTGCTCGAGGAATGTCCTTTTGCTCTTCGACCATAGCGCTCTTGAATGAGGTAGTTGAAGAGTAACTATGCTGGGTACAGGTAGCTAATCGCCTTCATTCTTCGGCAGCAGAGAATAGTCAAAGGTGGCGAAAACTTCATGACAAGAAAAATGAGCGGGACCGGGAGTAAACAACAACCATTGGATCGAGCGAATGGGCAGCGGAGATCTATCAGTGGGAGGCGTTGGGAGGAAATGTGGCTAGATGAACTTGGGCCGTCGGGTTAAGGAGTAGCGGATCCAACGGTCGTTGCATACTAAAGATACGTGGACGATATCGGGTGAGGAAAGGTGGCTTCGCAACGGGCAGTATTCTCCACATCACTTATTGGAGGTGGGCAGTTTCTGTATAACCCCTTGCAATCCAATAAAACAGCAGCACGTGTCAGCGGGAAACCACCACGATCACGCATTAACGGGTGGGAAAATCACGCAATGGGGGCTTGCGACTACTGTCTGATCGTGCGAAGGATGGTAAGATGGAGGAGAACACACACGAGGCTTAATGTGTGGGCAGAGAACGCAGAGGCCATCGGATCGGGATGCGATCGATGGTGGAAATCAAAGAGGATGGGGAAAATGAGAGTGCCAAGTTATATGATTAAGTTATATGGTGACTACAGTTTAGCACTCGGGGGCCAGAAGAAAAACAGGATTGCAGAGTTATAAAGATAAAACAGAGGCCGAGGGGTAAAAAGGAATTAAGCAGAGGAATATGGATAAGGAGAGGAATGAAGAAGTTTAAGGAGGAAAGCAGAGAGACAGAGGGCTAAGAGTTTACATAAAATTGAAGGAGGATAAGGTGAAAATACTGTTGCAAGCTCCTTCAAGCACCAACAACACTATCAAGCTGTCATTGACCCTAAAAAATGCTCAAACATGTAGCATAGCTAACAGGGCCTATAGGGCCATAAGCAAAAATCAGAGCATAGAAATGACCCCAACACCGACGAGAAGAAATGAACCCAGGAAAGCAGAGGAAAATCACTAGACCGCAGCTCTCGCAGTTGGGATAGGACGTGAGGATCTGGGTACAGGAATTAGGCAGTTACAGTAAGCCATTTGGCAAGGGAGCTTGAAGCTTTGCAAACTCAACGAAGATTGGGCCCAACTGAGGAAGAAAAGCTTGACATTGGATGAAGAAATTAGTGAACTGGAAATCGAAGTCATGCAAGCGAGCCCTACTACTGCATTAGAAGTAGTTGTGACCCTACTACCATGGTTGTGACCGCACTCTACTAAATAGGGGTGCGTAACATGTAAAGAAGAACATGACGCACTAATGGATGCAATAATGTTTGAAGGGTGCCCGCAGCTCAGGCCAGTAGGAAAATTGAGTCCTTTCACTAGGGGTGTGACCACCTGACTATCTGTAAGAAGCATAGTCTCAGTGCTCGAAGCAATTGAAAGAGGGCGTGGGACTATAAATGAATCTGTAGGAGAGCTATATGGGAAGGAGGTTTCACGTAGGGCCAGTATGTCATAAGGGTCGTGGTCACGCATAACGGGCTGCGCTGCTGCGAGGGTAGGCTGGAAGGTGACCATTGATGTCTCTGTTCATGACAAGAGGTCCCATTTAAGGTAGAAAGGAGTGGGCGATGGGCCATTAAGACATGAAGTAAGAGCTTGATTCGGGACAATTTGCCACCATAAAGGTATTAATGATCCAGAAGTGGAGGAAATGGTTGAATTCAAATTCAAATGTGACTATAAAAACCCTTAAGGTAGCTTCGAGGAAACACTTGGTTGTTTACTATTTGCACTATTACAGAGCAATGAGCACCAAGCTACCTTTCCGACTGTGAGAACGCGATCGAGTGGATCTAGTATAGAAATAATGACGACTACAAGAACCAGAGTGAGATTCGCGGAGATTACCCCGGAGCCCTGTGTGACCCAGAAGCCTGGAGAGGCAGTAGCTACACTAGAGGTTCCAAAGTCCCCACGCACACCACGACCACATAAAGACAAGCAAACAATGGGGCTAGTCCAGGTATCACCACGGAACCCACATTTTAGTAAATTGTCAATGGAAAATAAGGGAAAAGTTGTCACCGTTGAAACCAAGGAGGAGGAGGAGGAAGATTTGCAAGTCTTGATCGCTCAAATTGAAGCACAGGATGATGAGGTGGAAATTTTTTCCCAAGTACCTTCGGAAATAAAGTTACCCCCTACATGCCCCTGTGGAAAGGGACAACCAAGATACTGAAGGACTTGGAGACCATGAAGAGTGCGCTCTAAACCCCGCTTCTTTCGAATGAAATAAGGTTTGACGGTCCATCGCTGGGACGAGTACCAAATATAAATTTCAAATATTAGGACCTCGTAGATAGCAAGAAGTTCCCACAGTTAGCCACAGAGAAATTACTACAACCGAAATGGTTACGTGGTGTAGAGAAGGTTGGGTTACTCCACCTACGGTGGATACCCCACTACCACCTTGCGCCCATCATAATTTTTGTCATCTGGTAGCTACTGTATCTAGTACATGATGGGTATCTCTAGCTAGAGGAGCCGATTCCCATCATGGTTGATTTAATTCATTGGATTTCTCAGTTTCCCATCAAAGGAAACAATCCCGTAGCCATAGCAGGAAAGAGCAAAGAATTGGGCCTCACAAAAGCTATGAAGGCCAAATATAAGCTAGAGAAGAGGAAGCAAAGGTATGTAATAGCAAGCATCAAGGACCGAGGGGTGTGCATCACCACTGAGCTACTAGTTGTCAAGCTCATGAGGAAATGTCACATAGACGAGGTGCCAACATCTAAAATTGCATTGGCGGAGCAGTGTGTAGTGGGGGTCCAATTCAACTGGGCACAGTTTCTCTGCGATGAATTTTTGAAAAATTGTAGGGAGGTCCAGGAGCAGGGTAAGACCTTCCACTATGCATGGTTTCTCTTATCCATCCTGTTGGTTGCAGGGGAGTTGTCGGAGGACAACGAGTTTCCCACCATTGAGAGGAACCTACTCACAGCAGTGAGTTACACCTCTCTCTGGGCAACGAAAGATGCGATGAGGGTTCGCGAGATCAAGGTGTTTTGGGTGTTCATGGAGGCGAGCATTTGAACATGGATAGATTGTAGGCTGCACTTGTCACCAAAAGTATACAATAGTTTGCAAAGCATAGCCGAATTTAAAATGGATATGCATAATCTATATATCCGGGCGCAAAAAGATCTAGCTTGAACATGGGTGAAGCTTTTGTTCATTGCAACAGATGATGCAATATTCGATGTAATGGTGGCATGGCCTCTAGAGTGGCGCACTCTGGACTTGGTAGAAGTAGAAAATATTGCATCGCCGTAATGGAAGAAAGAAGCCAAGCTGTGCATTGTGAAGTTGGCAGAGATAAAATGCTAGGAACAGGAAGCAGCCACACAATAGAAGGCAGCTGAGGCAACAACAATAGCGTAGATGGCACAAACCACAACTGCGACCACTGAAGAGACTAAGGAAGGCAAGGAAATGTCCACGGAGCAAGACATACAGGGGGAGGTTGAGACAGAGGAACGCACGGACCCTACACCAAAATCGACCCACCTCAAGAGGCCGCACGTCTAGGAGAAGCCCACTGCACAGAAAAAGACAAAGGCAACGAAGACCTCTGAGGGAGCCTTTCTTGATAGTAGCAAACCAGTTCATGATGTCACTAAGGATGCTCTTGAAGAATTAATAATGGAGTAGAAAACTATGTTGGGGGTGCTCAAAGCGCAATTGCAGGCATTACAGGTGCAACCCCCAGGAGTGATGACACCGCACCTTGCGGAAGGTGCATCCGAAGCTGAGCAGATGTTATGTGCCTGCACAATGAACACTTTGGTGTTACTAGAAGGTGTCCTCTTAGTAGAAGCCAAAGGTGACATGAGGGGCTGGGGATTTAATTTGGTCGCCCTTCCTAGAGAAACCCTATACTAGCTGTAGGATGGGGTAATTGCTGAGCTTCGCGCTAGGGAGGGTCGCGCTCTCCAAGTCTTGAGTGAGCAGAAGGTAAATTTAGAACAACTTAGCATGTAGCGCGATAACCTGGTCGCACAAAACCAAGGATTAGAATAGGCCGTGGAGGAGGCTTGTAGTAGCATACCAGAGTTGGCCGTGTCGAAGGCACTCCCCACTGTGGAAAAGATTCACCACTTAACAACTGGAGTTTGTAAGGCCCAAGAGGAGGTTGTGAAGGTTCAATTGGAGCTGAACTTACAGATCGTGGAGCTGTGACTGAAGGCACAACCTTATACACCCTCAGAAGTCATAGAGCAGCACCACCATGCCATTCAATCATGGTTGGAAGTGATAGAGCACGCAATACAGGATTGCACGGGATTGTTGGATCAGTCCCACTTCACACTCACTTCACTGCAGGAGGACCCAATGCTATAGCAGTTAGAGATAGAAGCACGAGAATTGCAAGAGGCCTATGACAATGTCTGGGGGACCATGTAGATGGTCACCCTTACTCGGCGATTGGCCAAGATGAGGGAGGCCCAAGCTTTGAAAGAACAGGTGGATGCCACATGCCAGAAAGAAGCAAGGCTTAAAGCATGCATCTAGCCTTAGCTCGAGGAAGCATTCACGGTCATCGCCATGATCGAGGGGAAGTTGGCCCAGATGCAGGATATATATGTGGAAAGGCATGAGGGTGCCTCTGACAAAGATGCATAAGAGAGTCGTGCACAATTGATATAGCGAATAGTGGAGGAATTTGTGACCGACATCCGCGAAGTGCAAAAGTTACTAGATGGACTCTGAGAAAAGATCATCGCACCAGCCAAGTGACTCGGGATGAGTCACGACGTTTATGTTGGGGGCCTATTAGGCAGCAGATCCCACCATAGCAGGTTTTTGGGGCTTGTAGCTCGAATTTTGGGTCAATGTAATGTAAATACCCCGCAAAATCCGGGCACAGAGTACGAGAGTCTAGGGTAGTCCACCGTAAAATATTGTAATTTAATATAGAATGTATTGGCCTACCCATGGTCTGTGGACCATGGGAATGTATAAATAGAGCGAGGATCTAAATGTAGAGTAGAGAGTTTTTAGAATTTATCTTAAGTGATATGGGTTTTTGAATGTGATATTCACTCTGAGTCTGTAAGTCCAATTCTTGGGTCGTAGTAGTAGGAAGAGGCTATGCAGCTGTGTGCACAGAGGCCTAGAAGAGTTAGCAGCTGTGTGCACAGACCCCTGCAGCTGAGTTCATAGGGCAGAGTTGGGATTGTAATGGAACAAAAGTTTAATAAAAGCTAAGGTGATTCTAGAATATTGTGCATTTATTCGTAGATCTGTATGTTTATGCTTCTGTTATAGTCTTATGCATCTCTTTATAGTTTATGATTGCATGCACTTGTTATGAATGTTGAATGATTGAAAAGAATATTGGGCCCACAAAATTAACCTAAGATCTATAATAATAAGGTCGTAAGAACAAGGGATCTAGACCGTTCCTCTTTGCGCTCTTTACAGAGCTACACGAAGGTCAGACAGTTGTGCGGTGCAGTGCAAGCACGCAGGATCGGTTCGCAAACTTCCCAGCCTTCATCAAGACATCCTTAGGGTGTGGAAACCTAGTTCTAGCACCCTCCCATACTACCTCAGGTGAGACCTCAGTCTGTGTACTACAGACTGTTGTCGAAAGGGCTAGTAGTTTCAGGATTTGTTTGGCTAAATAACTTCTAAACCTGGGTCAGGCCCCAACAAGCCAACAATATGGGCAAACGTATTTATCATCGTGTTCCTTTGTCACTCAAGGGATTCCTCAAGAAATATTTTGAAAGGATATCCTACCCCCTAGACTTTCTTTTCTTCCACCATGGGAGGCCATCAAGATTTTTTACGTTGTTCTTGCAAAGGTTCAACCAGTGCGAGCCCTAATTCCTTATACCCTAACCTCATTGGGGACATGCAAAGAAAAACAGAGAAAGAGAAGACTGCTTTGATACCACTGATCCATATTCATGCAGGAATGTGAAAAAATATAGAAATACTTATATACATAGAGATGCAGCAGAAACAAAAATTCATTTCATTAATATCAGAGAATTGAAATATGCTTATATACAGAAATAAAAATAAACTAGATCGGGAAATTTTAGCTTATCTCTGAGAAGATTTGTGGTGGATACATGCCTCTGAAATTTGTGAAAATGAAGCTCAAGGGCCTATTTATTATTGAAAAATAAGGTAAAAACCTAAACAACCTAAACCTTAACCTGAGGAGATGGAACACCAAGATTTTTTGGGCCCCATTGGGGTTAGTTGGGCAACCAACTTCTGAGTGTTGTAACTTGGTCATATTATCTTTGTTTGGTGCATACGATACCCTATTGGAAGTATCTCTCCAAGTACTATAGTATTTACGACAAGCCCCTTCCTTTGGCTATGGGCCTACTGTGGACCTCAAAAAAATGTTGTTTAGGAGATCAAAACTGCTCTGAAAGTTTAGGACCGGAAAAGCTGCTAAAAATAGTAAATGATGCAACAAATAAGGAAACAAATGAAACCAACTAGAGGTCTAGGTAGAATAGGTGGTTGGACATTAATATCCACCTAGATTGTGAACATACAAAATAAATCATGGTCCCAAACTTAATTCCTAGTAAAGATGTAGTTAGGTATGCCACATTTACCCTTATGTTGAGGTGTTGTATTCTCTATAGGTAATCACAGTCAATTGGAGTTCAATCAGTTGATGGCCTGGTTGGATAAGACTTCTAGTAGCGAACATCAAAAGGTTGAAAATCAAGTTGAGTGAAGTTACCTTAGTCGAAGTTGAAGGGAAGTAGAGAAACTAACAAAGTTTAATAATCAATGAAAGAACTAAGGGATCACAGTTGGGCATACATGCATAGTCAACGTAGATTAGCGGGTGGCTAGTAATTGAAAGGGAATCAATCATAATTGAAACTAGTGGGAAAATTTCTAGGAATACTATGATTCATAGGATATTGACCAATGATATTAACCACTTTTATCGATTTGAGATGCTTTGAATGAGAGATGATAAGGTTAAATATAGTGAGTGTAACACCCCTTGCGTATGCCCCTATTTTTGTAAGGAATGTAACGACAAAATAGTTTTGCATTGAGCTGGCCTAAAGAGTTGGATGACAGAATAATGATCTGAGGGGAAACTAATAAGTGGTGTTGGCTAGCACCACCTAACAACTGGATCAAAATGATGTGAAAAGGATATGCCTAGGTTCCCTACTTCCATGATGTGAAAGGGAGAGGGAACACATAGTCTTTTAGGGGTATGAAGATCCTGAAGAAAAAGAGAAGGACATAAGTAAAAGAGAAGGCATTCTGTTAAACCGGTGGTGTGTCAGAGAATACTAAAGAAACAATGAGCTTGGAGAAAATGAGAATGAAGGTTGAGCGCTAAATAAATCATGTTCAGGATAATGGGATGTGATTTCCTATGTTGATGAATTGAAGTTGTGGATTGTGTGTATCCAATCTTGGAAGGATCAATGGAAGGCTTAGAGGAGATTACTTGGGTAATAGGTGCTTGCTGAGAAGAAGATGGCTAATAAACCACTGAGTTCTTGTTGAATAGGTTGATAAACCACTTTGTGCTTGCTAGGAAGGTCGAAAAAACACTAGGAAGGGTAGAAATTCATTAGGGTGCTTGTTTAAATGGTTGATTATGCACTAAGTGCTTGCAAAGAAGGCTGATAAATCACTAAGTGATTTCCAAGAGGACCGAAAAACTATTGAGTTCTTACCAATATGGCTAATAAAACACTTAGTTCTTTCCAAGTAAGTTTATAAACCACGAAGACTATGAGTTATAGGTTCTTGTGGTGCTTTCCTTGAAGACATAGCAGATAAAAATCCTAAAAAGTGATACCATACTCTTGGAGTTGAGAATTATTCTAGTTGAGTCTAGTTGAAATCCCTCTAATTATGGATCTATATCGGGGGTGGAACACTACAAGAAAGACTATTGTGTTCTAGGTGGAGATTCGAAGTCCCACCTTCAGTTTCCAACCATCTCTAGCCATTTAGATTAGTGTCATGGCTTGTGTATAATGAACTTAGATTAATTACCTGGACTAGTATTTTAATGAATAATGAATGGATTTGTTTTATCTTGAATGTTTATTGGAAATTAATGTGTGTCCTCCTTGATAGAAAATAGGTCTTGATGTCCATTTGGCTAAGTTGGAAATGTTATCTTTATGTGGATGTTATGGTTGTTCTTGACTACATATGAAAATCTGACTAATTGCATGATAAAATGCAGTTAAATATTATTTCCAGTGCTCTAACAGTTGGCATGCTTATAAATGGAAAGGTTCCTTATCTTGTTTAATGTTGTAATGTATTATGTGTTGTAGGTAACGAGTTAAGCATTGTGTGTGTTGTGTATGACAATTTAGTTATTGTTAGTGTCGGTATCTTCATCCCTCCATCCGTGATCAAATTCTTTTTTTTGCATGCATTTTAGGTGTCCCATCCAATCAGCTGCATTCCATTAGGTCATGGATCAACTGATGGTAGTGGTTCATTATCAAATTTCCCTCATGGTATTTACCTGCTATCCTATTTTCACAAGTTCAGGTCATTTACAATCATCTTTTGTCATTACATTTGCAAAAGCCATTTTTAGGGTTTTAGGTCTCATTAGGTCTAGAGTTTACCACCATAGTCATGTAAAAGCTCAATAATGGTCAACAAGCACATGACGAGGTATAATAAGGTCTCAAATATCAAAATTTCAAGGAAGATATACTCAATAAGTGATTTTTTCCTCAAAACATTGTTTTGAGGTAAAATAGAGTTTTTATTTTCTATGTATAAAAATTTCATGTAATTTTAATTTTCCTATATGAAATAAGTTCAGAGTTGCAGCCTTTGGTCACCTTGCCAACTCTAGCCCCTGCAAGAAAAAACATAAGCATCAATGCATCAATTTGTCAAATGATTAAGAAAAGTCAATTTCATTGGGAAAACAAAGTTCAAAACCAAAAGTGACTTAAACATTAGAAAAGTGGGTTTGAGATGAGTGAAAAGTTCAATTCGTTCATATTTAAAGTGAAAAAGGTCCTCTTTGTCATTTCATCATGCAAATTTACTCTTGGAGAACAAAAATCGCGATTTGGGAGTCAAAGAGGCAAAAACCCTATTTTTCAAGGCAACTTGGCCTGGTGCTATGCATCAGAGTAGTGCGTTGCACATCAGGCAGGGACTGCGCATCAAAGGCAGAACTGTAGTGTAATTTTGAACTGGCGCTATGCATTAGGAGGGTGTTGCGCATTGGGCCCAGTGCGCTGTGCATCAGTCCAGTTTGGTCTAAATCATCTCAAATCGTGCCATAACCCTCAACTTTGCTATATTTTCCTTCTACAAGTAAGTAATCATCCTCCTAAGGTTGAATTTGAGGTCACATTGTGTTTTTCATAGATCTTGCAAGTGAAAAATGAAACCCTATTTTCTCTTCATTGTTTTCCATCCAATTGTGCAATTTTCATCCCATCTTCACAAAAACATCATCAAACCCCTTTTCACTCTTTATTTACCCTAATACACTCCATTTATCTCATTTTCCCATATCCCACTCCCCTAAAGCAATTATTTCCCTCACCAAACCCTAATTTCCCAAAATCATTCTCTTCACTCCCCAACTTCATTTCCCAAGAGTAAAATCTCTTCATACTCATCACCATTGTCCTCTTTCATCATCATTTTTCATCATACCTTCATCTCATCATTTTCATAAGACAAGCACTATGGCAAGAAACAGTGACTCAAGCTATGAGGAAGAAACACAAAGTGACAGTTCAGTAGACAGAAATGTACAGCCTAGGAGACCTCACAAGGGTGGGAAGATAATCAAAGAGGAGCCTATTAGCATTGTTGAACTTCTTGCTTTCCCTCTTCCCGCCACTTGTTTTAGATACCAATCTTGCTTTGAGTTTTGTGAGCTAGTTGAGAGGGTTAAGTATCATCATGAATTGGCTAGACAATTTGTCATCAACATGGAGGACAATATGGTACAACTTGCTGGCATCAACTTCACTCTTTCACCAGCCATTGTTGCAGAAGCAACATGGATGCCAGATGTGGGGGAAAGACAGAACAAAAGACAAAACATCAGTAAACAGAACTATGAACCCTACACTAAAGCCAAATATCATAGTCAATTGAGAAAAATGTTTCCTTTCAAGTTTTTGGAGGACCGGTATGTGCCATTAATGAAACTCATCATTAAATACTTCACACGTAAGGGAAGGTTCTCCAGACTTTATGCTTATCATATTAGATTGCTTATGCATTTTACCAGGGTTAGAATGATGAGAATACCATACTTCATTTGCAAAAACATAGAGAGGATGACTATAATTGTAATGAGGAAACCATACACACAGCAGCTCAATAGCATTTATCAGTTTGTTGTCATCAAAATTGTTGTTATGCATCAGCTCACTTGGTTGGGAGTGCCATGGGAAACCTTCATTGCCCATGAAATTTTCAAGGGGCCTCAAATTTTCACAGAACGTCAAGAGGAAGCTAGACCTTCCGGGAAACAAAGAGAGCATGAAAGCAGAACTAAAGAGGCTCACATTCCTGTGTTTATGACTTATGAAAAGGGGACAAGAAGACGTTTTGCAGCTGCCAAATGAGTATTATCTCCACCAGGGGTGGAAGGGGTCTCATTCTCTTCACCGGACAACAGGAAAATGTTATATTCACCTGGGGTGAAAGGGGCTTTACCTTCTTCTACAGTAGAATAGGTACTGGATAGAGGAAAGCAACCATTGCATGATGAAGGACCTTCTAAAGGCCAAGACAAGGATTTCATTTTGGTTGAGCAAGAGGACACTGATTTGGGCTCCCAAAGCTCAAAGCTCAAGGATGTGATTATCAAGGAGAAAGAAGCCTAGATCCAAGCCTTATCTCTGGACCTTGAGAGGGATAAATGGATCATTAATTACCTTGAGAAATAGAACAAGCAATTGGAGGGCAACCAAACAATCATGGAGCTGCAAACCATCAAGGAAAACGGACAAATGGCAAAAAGAAGGAAAATTAAGTTGACTTCACTAGAGCAAGAAATAGAGGCTGACCAAGAATCATGGTTGGAAAGAGTGAATGTCCACCTTGAGAAGCTTCTTGACAAGGCTAATAAGGAGAAGAGCATGTTGCGATACATGGCCTATCATTATTTGGCCTGGAACAAAATTTGTAAGACAAGAATAAGAAGCCTAAAAGCCAAGCTAGGGAGAGCCTTAAAGGCCAAAAAGGAGCAAGATAAACTTAGAGTCTTGGCTGAAGCTTCCTTGGCCCAGAAAAGTAGTTGATAAGCTTTCCTCTTGCCAATTTTGAAGAATTTTGGAGAACTTTTTGTCATTTCCAAAATTTTAATAGCAACACACAGGAATTTTCCTCTGATGCACAGTGCCACTGGCACTGCGCATTGAGCTGGTAAGGAATTTTAAGGAATGGCTTACATTTTTGGATTCCTCATGAAAAAATATGAAAAACCAAGAAAATTTCATGAATTTTGGAGGAGATTTGGGTTACCTAAAGGGCAAAAAATACCTCAAAAATGCCCTCTCTGCCACTTTTTGGACCCATAGGAAGCAACCTTGGGAGAAATGATTTTTGGAGGGGCAAATGGAAACCAAATTCAAATATTCCACTTGTCCTAGAAAGTAGATAGAGAGACCTTTCCAACAACGCATCTTGGATAAAATTTGGTGAAGGGGAAGACCTCAAAAATCAGCTTGGAAAAGGTGTTGCACATCAGATAGATAGCACTGCGCATTAGGCACAATTTTGTCAATTTTGCTCAAAACTCAAAATTTTCGCCTAGTTTTCTATCAGTTTGACTTTTTCTCTCTCATGGTAAAATTAATGATGTAAATTGATGTAAATTGATGTAAATTTGATGTAAATTGATGTACTTTGATGTAAAAATGATGAAAATTGACTTAATGAGGTAGATACATCAGTTTTAAGTGGTTTTGAACTAAACGAATCAGTTCCCATAGTTTTAGAGGCAAGTTGTTCCATTGCCTATTTTTCAGTTCCTAGTTTAGATATTGTTGAAACAAATCCTAGACTCATGGATTCAACCCCTAATGGCTAGCATGGGTGGTTTGATGCCTATATCTTGTACTTTCTTAATCATTTGTCAAGGTTGGACTCTTGTGGATGCATTGAGCTACTTGTACATCACTTCTGCAGTTTGGCAAGGAAATAAACTAGGGTTTTGCAGCATTTTGTGGGATTCTTGTGGTAATGTGAATTAGCATTGTGTTCTTATTTGTAATTCAATTGATTTATGTTTGTGTGTGCCATCATCTCTCTCTTTTTGCACAACTAAATGAATCAAGTTTGAAAGGTCGAATTCGTTGGTGTCTCAGTGCTCTGCCTTGGGGTTTATTTAGTTTTAAATGTTTTATGTTGTTTGAAGAGGACTCATGATGTTTGCATGCCCTCTCCAACTCCTCACCAGTCTTTAGACTCACCATCACATTCATTTTAAAGTGCTAAAACAATTGCCTACCTCGCCCCACAAAAAGATCTACAAATTTGTGTTCATTTCTCGGACCCAAAGATGCGTTCCCCATCTGACCAGCAACCCAACCATTAAATTCAATCAAAATCCTCTGAGAAAGAATACCTAGCCTAAAATTGTTTTTTACATCAGTCATATCAAGCTTTTCTTGATATATTTTCATTGAGATTGATAAGGAGAAAGCCCTCTCCTGACCTGGTAGGGCTAGCTACCAGGTTAAGCGTGGTTTCATGTTACCCTATACCTGCCTTTCTCAGCCTAAGGTAGATTTAGGCCCTAACAGTTATAATAAATAATTGTGTAATATTTCATTCCCATTATAGGAGTGCACTAGGTTGCAATATAACCCAAGGAAAGCTCAATCAAGCTTAGGGATATCCTCAGAGTCTCTAAGTTTATGCCTAGCTTCCACAAGCTTGTATTTTGGTTTCACAATACTTTGAATCTATATATGTAAGACCTTTGAAAAATGGGCATTGCAGATGGTGACATAGGATGGGAATATCCTCATTGTCTAATGTGAATTTTCACGTCGTGTTGCACCTCCCTCGGTAAGTGGTAAGTGTTAATCATGGTGGAACAACACAGTTGACAGAAGGCACATGATAAAATTATTCACATTGCACTGCACCCAATTAGCATTAGGCTTGGTTGTGTCCCTTGAGCACTATGGTGTTGTGATGTGGAGGCACAATAGGGACTTCCATGTCAAACCCCTAAATATTTCATAGTGAATAAAAGTGGTGTATCTTAAGGAGAACATAATAGTGGGATCATTGGTGCGAGACAGATTGCAATGGAGATATATTTTGAATGAATTATGGAGTGGGGCCCATCATGGACATAATCGGATAATCACATGGGTGAGCTAATCCAAGAGTTTGGAAATTTGAGCCAAACATGATTTTTCACTCTAGCAGAAGCTCCTGATGTGGGCTAGACCTCGATTCTTCCCAAGACCAGATATAAAGGAAATTATGGTTTGTGTGAAGGGGGCTGAACCCTATGGGACCCACTAGATGAGTTAAGGTGGTGGGTGCCATGTAGAATTGATAAGGCTATGTGGATTCCATGAAGAGGGTGATGTGGAAATCATGTTGATGTGGTTCCTTCAAGGTGTGACACATGGTAGGTAACATTAGCCTATTTGGATGACCATGTGGTTATTTTTGGGATGATATATGGAACCACTAGAGGATGCCACATGGCAATATGACATCAACACGATGTCAAAAAAACGTAGCAGGAGTAGGTGATGTGCAGGTTAGGTTGATGAGGCCTTTAGGAGACACATGGTGGTGGTTATATGGCATCGCCTAGCTTGGAAAATGCCACATCGTACTGATGTGGAAGTTGACATGGTTGGGTGACACATCATCACAGACCCCCTAGAGATGATTTGTAGTGTTATTTGTGGTTGACCATGAAGTTAACAAAATTTGTAGAATGGGAACCCAGCCCCCGTTACATAACATGAATATTCATGTCCCAGTGCACCACGAAGGATTGAAGTGGGATACCCTTAGAGGTATGGTGTGGCTAACAGAGAGTGCGCAATGGGAAATCTTCCCTACAATTGACTTGCACTTTTTTATCATGCCATGGAGGTTTTAAAGGGGATGGTTCCAAAGGAATGAAATGAGTGTGATGGCACAATGATTGTTGGTTTTAACCCTGTACAGAAATTACCTACAAATGAATTCTTAAAAACAGAGAATAAACATGGTGAGAACATAAAACATAAAATAGATATACACAAAGATTCTCCCCTAGATCCAAAAATCAAGATTACAAGATTGATTTTTCATTATACTCCTTCCAATATTACAATATATATATTAATCCATGAATGCCAATCCATTAACCATGGATTAGAACATAATTGTAGTTCTATTGATCAAATCTACAAGATAAAAAACCATCATGCCGAAAACCATGTGCAAAACCCATGCACAAAACCATAGGTAGGTCTGTTCACCTAATATAGGGTCCAAAAAAAAATTCCCACTTGGGGCTAGTCGTGGAAAGAATATAACACACACACAACATTCTCTCACTTGTTCTTTTCTTTCTATATAGGGGATCATAGTAGATCTTAGTCATTGGTTCAGCCCTGCAATGCTCATTGTTTCTTTCCATAAAGAAAACTTCTCAGTGCTCATAGACTTTGTCAATGCATTTGTAATATTCTTCAAAGTGTCCACCTTTACCAGCAACACAATTTTTTTATTAAACGGTATCCCTCACAAAGTGATACTAAACATCAATCTGCTTTGTCTTTGAATGATAAGAAAGGTTATTTGCCAAAAAAATTGCACACTAGCAATCACAGTCTATCCTTATAGCTCATTGTACTAACCCCATGCTTGAACACAATCTCTACAACCAAATTTCTTCCTTTTTTGCATGAGTGGTTGTCATCTATTCTTCCTCTATAGTTAAAAGTGCCACTACAAATTGTAACTTACTTATCCAACTCACTTCGCCTCCAAATAGGTTAAACACCCACTTTTAGATATTCTCATAGTAAGATCTTCAATGGAGTCTGCATCAACAAAGCCATAGATGTACAAAACTCTACCCAATATTTGGCTTCCTTGGTATCATAGAGCATAATCACTAGTGCCATGCAAATACCGGAAAACCCGCTTCATTGTTGTCTAGTGCTCCTTCCTTGGTTTTGATATAAACTTGCTCAATACTCCCACTACATGTGCAATGTTCTATCTGGTACAAACCATTGCATACATCAGGCTACCGACTGCACTTGCATATGGAACACAAGACATGTCCTCTTCCTCTTCTTGTGTCTTGGGACATTGTTCAGCAAATAACTTTACACCTAAAGGAATATTAACATTCACCATTTTACTATCCTGCATATTAAATCTTTGCAGTATTGTCTTGACATGCTTCCTATGGTTTAACCAGAGCTTCCTCTTTGCCCGATCTCGTTTAATTTCCATGCCCAAAATATAGTTTTTAGCACCAAGATATTTCATGTTGAATTTGGAGGACAATTGGGTCTTCAATTCCTGGGAAATTTCTTTTTCATTTCTAATTATCAACATATCATCCACATATAAGACCACATAAATAGCATGGTCACCAATTAATTTGAAATACACATAGTGATTTGCTTTGCTTATGGTGAAGCCAAGTCCTTGTATAAATGTATCAAATTTCTGATACGACATCCTTGGTGACTATTTTAACCCATAAATATACTTTTTTAACCTTCATACCAGTTCTCTCTTACCTTTCATTGTAAAGCTTTCAGGTTGCTTCATGTAGATATCTTCTTTCAGATCCCCGTGAAGAAATGTTGTCTTCACATCCATATGTTCTACGTCAAAATCAAAAGAATCAGCAATAGATAAAATTAATATAATAGAAGCTACCTTAGCAATAGGAGAAAAAATATCACCAAAATCAATTCCCGACACTCGGGAATAGCCTTTTTCTACTAGCCGAGCTTTGTATTTCTCCACCTTGCCTTATGCATTCATCTTCTTCTTAAACACCCATTTGCTTCCCGATGTGTTTCCTTCTAGCTGACAACTCCACTAGATCCAAAGCCTCATTTTTCTCCAAAGATATCATTTCATCAACCATGGACTCTTTCTAGAGTTTACCATCTTCTGAACATATTGCCTCCCTGACAATTCTGGGATCATCATTAATAATAGATAAAGAAAAAATTGAATAGAAAGCAGATGGACTATACATTTATGGCTGCATTAGGGGAATTTTGATGTCTAAAATGGGCCTCCTAGGAAAAATTTACAACCAAAATAAAGTTTATAAGAACCAAAAGGATTCAAGATGATGATGTCAACCATGGGGGATGATTCACCATTTTTGGAGTAAAAAAGTAAAAAGATTAAAAAATAATAAAACTACTTTTTCAATTCGTTTTTTCAACTTATCTACCTAAGGTTTTACTTAAAGTTCAATCAGGAGTACTTGCTGGATGAAAAAATTAATTCCTCATCCAAGGAGTACCCATGTTACATACTTTTGATTAACCCTACTACACGAAAAATGAGAAATACATGAAAAATGAAAGAATGCAACATGGGTAATCCTTGTATGAGGAATCAAATTATGCATCCAACGAGTGTTGCCACGCAAAATTTGAGTAAACCCATAGGGAGATAAGTTTAAAATACAAGTTGAAAAAATAGTTTTTTCTTTTTTCCCTCTAAAATTTGATGATGTAACCTAATCTTATTTTAGTATTTTCACTTTTATTTTATAATTTCCTTAGGAGGCCCATTTTAGACCTCAAAATTCCCCTAGTTCCTTCTTTCTCAAATTGACCTTCTCAAGGCTGGAGTTTGTGACTCTTTATCTTATGATACCTCTTTTGTTGTAGAGTTTGGTTCTTCCTCCTTTAGCTCAAACTCTATCTTCTTAGGTTCCTTTGGTAGGAGTTCATTTTTAATAACATCTTTCACCTCTCTAAACACCACATCTCGGTTGTACACAAACTTCCTTACTTCTAGGTTCCAAAGCTTATAACCTTTTAAACCGTTCTTATACCCAATAAAGATGCATCTTCCAAATTTACTATCCAACTTGGTTCTTTTCTCCTTTGGAACATGTACATATGCATCACAACCAAATAACCTCAAATGTGAAAGAGGGGGTCTCTTACCAGTCCATACCTCATGTGGATACTTATCCTCCAATGCTGATGAAGGTGATCTACTAACCAGGTAACATGCAGTCTTCATTGCCTCTACCCAGAATTCTTGTCCTAACCCGACACCACTGAGCATGCTTCTTGCCTTTTCCATCAAAGTCCTATTATTCTTTCTGCAATTTAGTTTTTCTAAGGTGTGTATGGAGTATTATTTTGTCATGCTATACCACACTTTTTACAGAACTCTTAAAATTCCTTCTTGCAGAACTCTCCACTGTTATCTGTCCTCGACACCTTTATCTTCTTCTTTGTCTAGTTTTCCACTGGATCCTTAATTTGTTTAAACCTGTCAAAGGCTTTAAATTTCTTCCTGGGGAGATATATCCATGTATTCCTTGAGAATTCATCTATGAATGATGGAAATGACACAGGTCCAAACACATCACTATACACAAGCTCTAATATCCCTTTCACCCTCTTAGCACCAGAGGGGAAAGTCATCTGATTCTTCTTCCCATATATACAATGTTCATAAAACTTGAAATCTAGAGAGAAATTAGACATACCTTCTACCATATCATTAACATGAAGTATTCAAAAGCTCTTCTTTCCAATATATCCGAGCCTTTGATGTCATAACATGCTCTTTTCTTCAGAGACCACAAGGTTTTCTACTCCACTTTCAAGAACCAAATAACTCTTGCACCCATCAATAACAGTGCTACCCAGAAGCTTGTATAGAGTTCTAATCTGAACTCCCAACATCAATCTTAGTTCCCCTCAAAACATCTTGCAAGTATCTTTCTCGAACACTTTTTTTACACTTGCATCATCCAACTTGCTTACAGAAATCAAATTTTTGGCTAATGCAGGAATATGAAGAACACTCGGAAGTGTTCTAATCCTACCACCTTACAAATTCAATTTGCCTTTTCCACGTTTGACGATTCTAGCCTTCCTGTCATACCCTAAGAAGACAACACCATGTTTGGTCCCTATACTACCAGTGTACCCCTTACTGTTATTAGTGCAACCCCCTTATTGTATTGTTGTGTCTATGTAGTCCCCATATTGTTATTAGTGTACTCCATATAAGCCCACTATTTTTATTGTTGTGCCCTTACAATATTATTATTATGTAGCCTCTGATTATAATTGTGACCCCTTAGACTATTATATATAGGAAGGAGGTCTTGACATTTGTATCATCCAAGAATTTTTCATTTGTGTAAAGTAAAGGAGTTTCTCCCTCGAAGAGGTTAATTTTAAAGTCATTTATCTATTTCGTCTTCTATTTTGTGAGTTGGTTTCATAACATTTGGTATCCTAGGTTTGGACTGTATGATTTCTTTGCTTCAAATAGATCATCGTGGAATTTTCACTATAAAGTTTTTTCTACGAAGCTTCAGAAGCTGAAATTAAAATCACTTAAATCTAAAATCTTGGTGAACCTCCTGTGTGAATTTCAGATCTTGGCTAGCTATATTTTTTTAGATATGATTCGAGGAAGTTATGTTTTTTGCAGGCTCCAAAATTCAATATCAAGCAGGTGACCTTGGGAAAATATTCACAACTTTTTCTCTTAGCATTGGATTTGAATTTTGTAAAACATTATAGAAATAGGACGAATTTTAGCCATTTTGGTATTGTTTTCAGGTCTGAAAGTCGAAACCGTGACATGTGGCACACCATACAAGTTTGCTCTACTAAACCAATCTATAATCAAGTCATCATGGGAGATTGGGCATAACTATTTCTTGAATAATCCAATCTCAATCAAACTTGTGGGGTTAGAAAGAGGACTCATAAGAATACCACAAGATGAAATTTTAGATATTGGAGATCCAAAATTATAGATATAAAACATACTCAATATCGAGCTCCTACAATGAAAGAAAAATGTGTGCATTTTTAAAAAATTACATAAGTTTTGTTTGAAAAATTAGTTTGAAGTGATCCAAAGGGAATAGTGAGGCATAAATATCAGCAATCGATGAACCAAAGAAATAAAATGGAAACATCTAGTAAGAAACTTGAAAGTTCTACTATGACGCATCAAAAAGAGGAATAAATGCAACATGATATATCAAAATTACGTGACCAAGGTCAACAAATTTCGCTCTCACAAAGAGTAACCAAAAAATAAATGGAAGCTAAGATGGATGGTTTGAAGAATGGTTTGAAAGAAGACATGGAAGTTTTTATGGAAGGCTTGACAAGTTGCTACAAGAAATGCTTCCTAATGGTGAAAAAGTATTAGATGAAACTCATGATGAGAACGAAAGGAAAGTTAATCATCATTTCATAGACTCTAACTTGGGATTGAAGACCCACCATATTCCAAAGATCGATATGAGGAAGTTTGATGGTAAGGATCCAATAACATGGATGCTATTGATGGAGCAATATTTTGATCTCCATGATGTGAAACACACACAAAAGGTATGCATTGCATATTTATATTTTCGAATCAATTTGTATGGTATCAATGGATTTATTCGCGTAAACCACTTGCCACTTGGTCAGTTTTTATGGAGGAAATGATAACACCGTATGAGGATATAAATAGCAACACCTTCTTTAACCAATTAATAAATATCAAACAAAAGGGTTCAATGGCAGAGCACATTGAGGACTTCCAAAATTTGAATATCAGGGTAAATGATATTCTAGAGGAGCATAGGATTGACGTCTTCATAGGGACTTTAAAGGATGACATCCAACATGAGGTTCATCTTTGGGAATGTGATTCATTGGAGAAGGAATTCATGGTGGCTAGAAAAGTGGAAAGAAAAATTATGGCAATAAGGAAGTCTACCACTCACAACTATAAAAACAGAAGTGTTGTTGCTCCTAGCCTTCCACAACCTACAAGGTTGACACCACAACAGTTAGAAGAAAAAAGACCAAAGGGATTTGTTATAGTTGTGATAACAAATACACTAAAGGTCATAAGTGTGTTGAGAATAAATTATTTTACATAGATTGTGAAGAGGAGGAAGAAAAGGATCAAGAAATGTCAAAAGAAGAGGATATACACCAGGAACGAATCCTAGAGAAAGAATAAATGAATCTGACCATATCTTGTAATGCATTGGTACGAATTATCACTCCTCAAACTCTCAAGGTATAAGGCCATATCTAAAACAAAAAGCTAATAGTATTGATTGATTTAGGTAGTACCCATAATCTTATTCAATGTAAGATAGCTAAGAAATTGAATTGCTTCCTATATCTAGCACCAGAGTGTCAAGTAATGGTTGCAAATGGAGGAACTATAAATTTCTCTAGAAAGTGTCATAATATCAAGCTATTCATGGGGGCATATGTATTGAATAGTCCAATGCTTTCCATTCCAATGTGTGGTGTTGATGTTGTATTAGGAGTCCAATGGTTACAATATTTGGGGGATTTTAATTTTCAAGAAATTTTCTTGAATTTTTTTGGGAAGGAAAGGAAATTAAATTAAGGGGTATTATAGGGAAACCATGAAATATAATTAGCTCTAATGGAATGACAAATCTTATAAATAAATAGAAATGAGGCATAATTGAACAATTATTCTCATTAGATGTTCAAACATGAAAATCGTTTATTTCTCCAGATCTCCAGAAAGTCTTGGACAATCATTCCAAGGTATTTGAGACTCCCAAAGGTCTTCCACCTAGTCGTGATCATGATCATGATGTTCATTTGATTCCAGGAAGTGTTCCCCCAAACATCAGGCGTTACAGATATCTGTATGCCCAAAAGAGTGAAATTTAATGTATGGTTGCAAAATTGATAGGGGTTGGTATAATTCAACCTATTCAAAGTTATTTCTCTTATCCAATAATATTTTGGTGCAAATAAGAATGGATCATGAAGCATGTGTTCGGATTATAGGGAGCTCAATGAGCTCACTATTAAAGTTAAATCTCCCATTCTTGTTATTGATGAATTTTTGGATGAATTACATGGAGCAATTTACTTCACCAAGTGGGATCTTCATTCCATATATCATCAAATTAGAATGAAGAATGAAGAGATTCTGAAAACAACATTCAGAACTCATGAGGGTCATTATGAATTTTTGGTCATGCCTTTTGGCCTTACTAATGCACCTTCAACATTTCAAGGTTTGATGAATTCCATTTTCAAACCCTTCCTTGGAAAATTTTGTGTTAGATTTTTTTGATGATATACTAATCTACAACAAGTCTTAGAAGGATCATGTTCAACATGTTGACAGGGTGCTCAAACTATTGGAGGAGAAACAATTATATGCAAAAACCTCCAAATGTTTCTTGTGAGTATAGGAGGTGGAATATTTGTGTCATATTGTATCTCATGAGGGTGTTAAGGTAGACCCTAACAAAATTAAATCCATTAAGGAATGGAAAATCCACACAACCATACAACATCTTCGAGGATCTCTTAGGTTGACAGGGTATTATCACAAGTTGATTAAGAATTATGGGAGAATAACGACACCTCTAACATCATTATTAAAGGAAGATTCATTTTCTTGGAATCTAGAAGAAATAAAGGCCTTTGAAAATCTTAAAGATGTAATGTGCCAAGCACCAGCCTTAGGTACACCAATCTTCACAAAACATTTATTGCAGAATGTGATGCCTCAGGAAATGGAGTTCATGTTGTTTTAATGTAAGAAGGAAGACCCATTGTTTTTTAAAGCCTTCCAATCAAAGGAAAGTATTTACACAAACCTATTTATGAGAAGGAAATGTTGGCAATACTACATGCAGTAAAGCAATGGAAATCTTAACTAATGGAAGATACTTCAAGGTAAATAAAGATCATGATGGTCTTAAATACTTTTTGGAACAAATATTATATTCAGAAGAGAAACAAAAATGGGTCACAAAGATGTTGGGTTATGACTTTGATATCATCTACAAAAAAGGGAAGAAAAATTTTGTTGTAGATGCACTCTCAAGAAAGGATGAGGCTGTGGAAGGATTTCTTTATGCCATTTCTATTGTCCAACCAAATTGGATAACCAAAGCAAGGGATGAATGGAAGAATGATGAAGAAGCATGGCGTTCATTCAAAATTGTAGCAAGATCCCAGTATATATGATACATTTAGATAAAATATTATTCATTATGATACAAAGGTTTCTTATATCTTTGTTAGAATTCCGAACTCCAACAAAATATTCTTTTGGAATTGCACATCTCTCCCTTAGGAGGGCACTCCATATTTTTAAAAACTTACCACATGGTCAAGAAGGAATTTTTTTGGGAAGGCCTTAAATCTGATGTTCAAAGTTTATGGTGGAATGTTTGGTTTGCCAAAAAAATAGAGTTAAAACAATTAAGACCTTAGGTCTATTACAACCTTTAGCCATTCCAAGTCAACACTGGGAGGAGGCCTCAATGGATTTTATCACAGTTTTACCCAAGTATGAAGGAAAGAGTGTCATCATGGTGATAGTTGATATACTTACCAAGTATTCACATTTATGTGCATTATCTCATCCCTTTAAAGCCAATACATCTACTACTACATTTATGGAAACAATTCAAAAGCTACATGTAAACCCAAAGATTATTGTAAGCGAAAAAGATCCTATTTTCACTGGAATTTTTTGGACGAAATTATTTTCTTCTCTGGGTAATCAATTAGCTCATAGCTCATCTTATCATCCTCAATCTTATGGACAAATGGAGACAATGAACAAATAT
Source organism: Pinus taeda (assembly GCA_000404065.3). Lineage (NCBI taxonomy): Eukaryota > Viridiplantae > Streptophyta > Pinopsida > Pinales > Pinaceae > Pinus > Pinus taeda. The sequence goes on from APFE030220383.1 coordinate 116,867, forward strand.
TTGGAAGAAAATATTCGTTTCTTTGTATCTGATAAACAAACACAATGGGTCAAGTGGTTGCCTTTGGCTAAATGGTGGTATAACACTTCCTTCCATACTGCAGCAAAAATGACCCCATTTATGGCACTTTATGGATATCATCCACCATCCATCACATCATATTTAAGAGAAAAATTCCAAGGTTCAAGTAGTCGAAGATCACATCGAGCATCAACAACAAGTTCTCCAACTCTTAAAGGATAGCCTCACTTTGGCACAGAATCGAATGAAACAACAGGCATATACAAAACAAATACAAACATACAAACAAATTTCCCTCAAGCAAGCTAAGAAGGATAATAAATTATCACCAAAGTACTATGGTTCTTACAAGGTGTTGCAAAATATTGGTACCATGGGATACAAATTGAAGCTTCCTGCATCTTCCCAAGTGCATCCAATTTTCCATGTTTCATGCTTAAATAAGGTTATAGATGATAAGCTCCAAGTTCAAACAATATTGTTGGAACTTGACAAGGAAGGAAAAATCATATTGGAACCTGAAGAAGTCACAGAAACAAGAACCCGACAACTATGAAATCGGTCAATTTTAGAGTATCTCATCAAGTGGAAGAACTTACCTGCTGACGATTCCACATGGGAGGATGAGAATTTTATAGAGAAGCATCCAGAACTACTCAAGCATTGAGGAAAACACTTTTTTGAAGGAGAGGGGCATGTTAGGTCCCTATACTAATAGCATAGCCCTTATTGTTATTAGTGCAAACCCCCTATTGTATTGTTATGCCCATGTAATCCCCATATTGTTATTATTGTGCCCCATAGAAGCCCACTATTTTTATTTTTGTGCCCTTAAAATATTATTTTTATGTAGGCTATGATTATAATTATGACCCCTTAGAATGCTATATATAGGAAGGAGGTCTTGTCATTCGTATCATCTAAGAATTGTTCATTTATGTAATATAAAGGAGGTTTCCCCCTTGAAGAGGCTAACTTTGAAGTTGTTGATCTATTACTTCTTATTTTTTGTGAGATGGTTGCATAAAAACCACCATCATATTTCTGATATTTGCAGAACCATTCCCTATGGGGAGTGAAGTGAAAGAATGCACCTGAGTCAATTAACCATGCCTCATGATCTACATGTGTACTTGAATAAGAAGCCAAGTACACATCCCCACCTTCATCTGAGGTGGTTTTCTCCTCTGTAGAAGGAGCATCATCAGATCCATTTCCTTTCTCAGGAGTTTTAGATCTATAGTCCTTTTTGAAATGTGCTTCGTTTTCGCATTTCCAGCACACCTTTATAGGTTTTCTTGGAGATTTAGATCTCCCTCTAGATTTAGTTCTCCCACTCAAGGACTTATTTTTATTTATGTCCTGGGACCTTCCTCGTTCAGATAATGCATTTCCATTATAGCCCTCCATAGTTTTCCATCTCATCTCCTCCAACAACAAAGATGAGACTATTTCATCCAACTTCAAGGTAGTTGTATTTCTACCTATTGCAACAACCAAACTATCCCAAGAATCTGGTAGAGAACACAACAAATTGATGCACTTATCTTCATCTGAAATTTTAATATCAACAAATAAAAATTGTCTTACCACAATATTAAAGGTGTTTAGATTCTCTATAACCAAGTCTCCATCCTTCATCCTTAGGTTATACAGTTTTTTTTGTAGGAATAGTTTGTTCACTAGAGACTTAGATTGGTACCAGATCCCTAACTTGTACCATAAAGCCTTTGTCATAGCTTCCCTTGATACATTCAACAATACTAAATCTAAGATACAAAAATGTATTGTGCTCTTTTATTTCCGATCCAACTTTCCCTGGGCTTCATATAAAATTGGCATTCGTTTAGTACTTGGATCTACCATGATCCACTAATCTTTATCCACTAGTAGATCCTCCATCTTGAGTTTCCACAACTCAAAACTTTGACCATTAAATTTATCGATCTCTATCTTTCCACTGCTCTCCATCTTCTTTCACCGCAAGAATCGATCACATAAATATCCCACTGAATAGGGTCTACTGCAGGCCCGGGAAAACCCCTTAGCAGCAAAGGTGTCCCCTTGAAGCTGAAATATCTCTAATACCAAATGTAGGTTTTAACCCTATACAAAAACTACCTACAAATAAATTCTTAAAAACAAAAAATAAGCAATTGTGAGAACATAAAACATATATACACAGATATTTTCCACTAGATCCCAAAACTGGGAATACCATATTGATTTTTCATTATATTCCTTTCAATGTTACAATACATCTATATACATGCTGAAGCATCTGTTAGTTCCAGTCTTCACAGCCTGTCACCAGGGATCAAAATGGGCTCTTACTATGTTTGGTTTTCAAAGATGTTTTGCACATGATCTTCAGTGCAAATCATATCCTAAGTATTTCCATCAGAAGAAGCTTGGAAGGAGCTTTCCAACAGTATATCACACTCCTGTAACCATTTTCTGGATCAGAAGATATGATCGAAATGAATGAGTGATTCTTGGTTATGCATGTTTTGAGGTCAGTTGTTGCACACAATGACAATTTTACTACAAAATCAGTTTCTGAAGTAATGGTAAGGAATTTTTCAAAATTGAAAGAGGTTTTTGTCCATCACATACCAAATAACAAAAAAATCCTTTAGTTTATGCACAGGTGCTACTATGTGGGAGATATGCAGTGATATTTGGAGCCTGCATTAAAATAAAGCAAATTTTTCATATTTTTTACTGTTTTAGTCATTTTAGTGCGGTGCCATTTTACAACAGATGGAAAGTAATTTTGAAAAAACCAAGGATTTTTTTGTTAACCATGAGCCATATAATAAAAACCTCTTTGAGTTTATTCACAGGTGTCATGAATTGGGATATGTAACTAGATCTTTACAGCTCATTTTCGTAGATTTAAATATTTTAATGATTTTTTGTTTTAGAGATGATTTTGTGGCACATATTGCAAGAAACTGGAAACGAATTTCCAAATTTTGAGAGATGTTTTTCTCCAAAATGACCTTATATACAAAACCCTCTTTTAGTTTTGTAACAGGTGCTACGGTTTAGGATATACGAGTTTATCTTCAATACCTATGTTCAGAAATTCGGTCCAAGTTTAATGTAACTGATTCGATTTTGAAGAAAATGGTTGAGCTCAATTCCCTTAGTAAAAGGATGATAAAATGTATATATTTTATGAATTTCATAGTTTAGGGGTTGGAATTTGGCAGAAGTTTGGACTCTTGTGGATGCATTGAACACTATTGTACATCACTTCTACAGTTTGGCAAGGAAATAAACTAGGGTTTTGCAGCATTTTGTGGGATTCTTGTGGTAATGTGATTTAGCATTATTTTATTCTCAGTTATTCAGTGATATTATGTTTATGTGTGCCATCATCTCTTTCATTATTCATAGCTAAATGAATCAAGTGTAAAAGGTAGAATTCATTGATGTTTCAATGCTCTGCCTTGGGGTTTATTTAGTTTTACATGTTTTCTACTGTTTGAAGAGGACTCATAACTTTTGCATGCCCTCTCCAGCTCCTCACCAGTATTTATACTCACCATTACACTAATTTCAAAGTGATAAAACACTTGCCTACCTTGCCCGACTAAAACCTTTGCAAATCTGTGTTCATTTCCTGGACCCAAAGCTGCCTTCCCATCTGATCCAGTAACCAATCATTTAAATCAATCAAATTCTTTTGATCAAGCATACCTAGTCTAAAATTAGTTTTTATATCAGTCATCTCAAGCCTTCCTCGATAATTTTTCAGTGAGATTGACAAGGAGAGAGCCCTCTCCCGGCCTAGTAGGGCTAGCTACTAGGTTAAGCGTGGTTTGATGTTACCCTAGATCTGCCTTTCTCAGCCTGAGATAGATTTAGGTGCTAATAGCATCCATAAACCCAAAGCCATTAACCCTGGATTAGAACGTAACTATAGTTACCTTGACCGAATCTACAAGATATGATGGGCATAAAATCATCATGCCCAAAACCATGTGCAAAACCCATGCACAAAACCATAGGTAGGTCTTCCCACCTAATATAGGTTCAAATTTTTTTTTCCCACTTGGGGCTAGTCATGGAAATAATATAACACACACTTAACAATGATGTGGTAAGGCCACACATGCCACATAGAAGTATATGTTGATGTGGTAGGAATTGATGAGTAAATATTCAAAAGGGCATAACTTTCAATTCATGAATTTGATTGACATAAAATTCATATCGTTGGAAATCTCTTGATGAGTTGGATGTGATGGTGTTATCCTAAGTGAGTTCTACACACTTTGTGTGAGCAGGAATTTTCATGATCTCGTATTCATAATAGACCCTAGAGATAAGGTAAAATTTGATGTAACACTTTCCACTTCCTGAAAATAACCCAAGGGGGTGGGAGGGCGTGATATAATAAATGCATTGGTCTTAGGTGTGGACCAAGGTCGACATTCATGGTAGACTAGATATATTATTTAATTCATAATATAAGATTGTTGGATCTCAAAGGTTAGTTGGATTTCCAAGTTAAGTGTTTACAGGGTAAAATATTTGTGTGTTCTGTAATTCTTTATGGTGCATCATTGTTTACTTTTTGATCTTTAATTTATTTGATGATATTTAAATATTTATGTTAAATGAGGTTCGACTTTGGCTTATATGTCTAATCAAGTTTATATTTGAAGTGTCAATTAGGTTTCTTAAGCGCAATGTATGGTATCAAAGCACATTTTGATAGTAGAGGAGTGCCTCCGCTATCAAAATTTGAGAACCTTGAGGCTAGATATGTTCAAGAACATTGTTCTTGATTATATCTTATATCCACCTATTCAAGTGGTAGTCTTACCATAGAATTTCATTAAAAAATATGGGCTGGTAATACAAGAATTGAGATACATAAGTTTAATGGATATAATTTTGAGTTTTAGAAGATTATAATGGAGTATATCCTCATAGAATGAGAATAGTGGGTCATTATGAATCTAGGAACACCTCCAACTCAAATGTCAATGAAGGAATGGGATAAAATTGAAAGAAAAGAGTGAAATATGATTCAACTTTGTCTTGCAAATTTGGTTTTATTGAATGTCTCAGTGGAACACGCTAGCAAGAAGCATTGGATAAGTTTGGAAAATTATACCAATAAAAATCGTTGTCTAGTGATTCATTCATTGAACACCTTCACACATTTAATATTATTATCAATTAGTTATTAATTGTGTGTATCTCCATTACAGAAGAAGAAAAGTGTGTCAACCTACAATTTTATTTTCTATCCTCATGGGATAGTCTAATTGTGGCTTTGGGGAGTAATATGAGCACGCTAACTCTTGATGATGCGATGGCATCTATATTTTCATAGGAGATGAGGAAAAGGAACATGGAAGGATTGAGAAAAGGTGCTATATTAATGAGAGGTTGACTGATAGATAGAGGTAAAGGTAAATTCTCCAAAGGAAGATATAATTATTCTATTAAGTTGATAAGAAGATGTTGGAAATGTGGTAAAAAAGGGCATTGCAAAAGAGATTGTAAGTCAAATATTATTGAGAAAAGAAATGGATTTGATTACTAATATACTTAAGGGAGAACTTCTTTAGGTGAAGGAGGATATTTGAATTTATCTTTATCATGTACACAATTAGATCACAAGGCATGATTGATCAACTCAAGAGAATCCTATCATATGGCACATCACAAGTAGTGGTTCTAGGAGTATGAAGAATATGATGGAGGGTATGTCTACCTAGGGAACAATTCAACAACTAGAATAGCCAGTCCACTTCAATTTTGACTAGTTTTGATGGACTATTGGAGTAAAACATTTCCAAGGGTACTACATATTCTAGGTTTGGATAGAAACCTAATATATATTAATTGAATGGGTGATGTAGATTTCCATACTATATTTGATAAGGATTCATGCAAAACGGTTTGTGGAGTGATGGTATTGATGATAGGTGTTTGGATTGGAACATTGTACAAGTTTTTGGGACATTGGAACCCAAGTGGATGCAATAGTGTAGCCATATCTAAAAATCATGTGTCAGTCTCTTGTCTAGTTCACAAAACCATGCTATTGCATCAAAGGATGTGACACATAGGAGAGAAAGGAATTTGAGTTGTGTAACAAAAAGTAAGGTGTGTTTTTTTTCATGGTAACCATATATAAGTTGAACCTTGTGAAAATTGTGTTTATTGGAAACATAATTGTGTTAAACCCCCATTTGGCACTCCAACAGAAAAAGGAATTTTGGAGCTAATTCATAGTGATGCATTTATGCAAATACTAGTGCAATCGTTGGGTGATTTCATATATTTTGTATCCCTAATTAGTTATTTCTCCGATATAACATGGTTATATTTTCTAAACAAGAAATGATAGGTTTTAGAGAAGTTTTAGTTCAAATATTTTGTTCAAAACCAAATAGATATGAAAACTGACAATGGAGGTGAATTATCTGGTAAAGTGTTTAAGAAAATTTTCATTACCATAGGATAATATTCCATATGAAAACTCAATACAGTCCTAAACATAATGGAGTTGCAGAAAGAATGAAAAAGATGTTGATGGACAAGACAAGAAGCGATCTTAGTAGTGTGGGATTGACACAAGAGCTATAGGATGAGGTAATTAGCATTGCATTTTATGTGATGACTAGTTCTTCATCATTGGAATTGGTCAAAAAAATACATATGGAGTATGATTTGGTAAAAATCCATCACTCACACATCTCAATTCTTTTGGCTATAAGGAATTTATTCACATTCCAAAGGAGAAGAAAAAAACGTTAAATAATAGGATAGTCAAGTGTATTTTCATTAGTTACAAGGAAGGAATGAGAGCATATAAGTTGTGGATTCCAATGATGAGGAAGATAATTTATATTTGATATGTGATGTTCATGGAATTTAAGTGTGCTTCAAGGACTAAAGTGATTACATAAAAGTAAAATAGAAAAAAAAAATTGGTGTTTGACTTGAAGCTAGAAGAAAGTGACTGAAATGAGTTGACTGAATCAAATGAAGAAGTGGATCCACATACTCTAGTTCTAAGGATGTTTAGTTGAGTAATGAAAGGATCTAAAAGGATTACCCCACACAGTATCTAGTTTTCTTTTGTATTGTTTTATATCAATGGTGAACCAAAGTTAATTAAGAAGGTAGTCAACCTAGAAAAGGATAAACTCTTGTCAAAACCCATGAACGAAGAAATGGATTCTTTGCACAAGAAAGAGACATGGAATTTTTTCAAATTACCTTATCGAAGGAAGCCTATTAGATGCAAATGGATGTTCAAGAAAAAATTGAATGTAGTAGGTCAGGTGGAGAAGTACAAGGCTTGACTGGTGGAAAAAGTTTATTCTGAAGTCAAGGGAGTTGAATTTGGTGATATATTTTCCCCTATTACAAAATTAACTTCTATTATATTACTAATGTATCTTGATACAACATTTGACCTAAGCATAGAGTGAATGGATGTAAAGACAACATTTCTACTTGTTAATTTGGAAGAATAAATCTACATGAAACAACCTAAAGGATTTGTAGTAAAGGGTAAGGAGAAGTTGGTCTATGAGCTAAGTCCTTTTATGGTCTAAATAAATCACCTAGGATGTGGTACCAAAAGTTTGACTCATAAATCCAAGAATTGAGGTTTGTGAGAAGTCAAGTTGATCACTGTGTATATCTCAAGTCAGAAGAAAAGTATTCTGTATATTTAGTAGTGTACATCAATGATATGTTGTTAGTAAAAAACAACATGGGTGCAATCAAGGAGGTGAAGTTTCATCTATCCTCCAAATTAAAAATGAAGGATGTGAAATATGAACATGTCATTTTTGAACTGGAGATCACGGTAAACCATGTAGTTACGAAAATTTGGATATATATGAGGAAGTATGTTGAAACAATTTTGAAGTGTTTCAACATGTAGGATTGTAAACCAATGAAGGTTATCCAAAGACAAAAGAAGAAAGATATGACACAACTTTTGTTCCATATGCAATTGTTGTAGGAAGTTTTATGTATGCAATAATACACTCAACCATATATTGCTCATGCAATAGGAGTATTGAGAAAATAAATGATAAAACCTAGAAAAGAGCATCGGTTTGTTATTAAAAGAGTATTTAGGTTTTTTTATAGCATAAGTTATCATGTTACTTTCTATGGTGAAGAAATCGAGGATAACAATTTAGCATATTTTCAAGGATTTTTCAGTGTTGATTGAGTTGGTGGTGTAGACAGGAGAAGGTCAAGTGATGGATATGTGTTCAAGCTATTCAACAAAGATATTATATGGATGAGTAAGTGATAGTCAAACATGGCATTATCAATGACAAAGGTTGAATACATGGAAACCACTCATGCAAGGAGAAACATGGTTGTAGCAAATGTGTTCAAAGATTGGGATTTCTCAACAAGAAATAAGGATAGGTTGTGAAAACCAAAGTGGAATGTTTTTAGAAAAGAACTCGACTTACTATTGAATAACAAAAAATATAGATGTATAATATCATTTCATTAGAGACAAGGTGGAAAATAAGAAGGTGTTAGTAGTAAAAGTAGACACGATGAAGAATGTTGCATAACTTTTAACAAAGTTGGTGAGTGGTAGTAAATTCTCTTGGTGCAAATAGGAGTTGGGCCTAGGGTCCCTAGTTCACCAAAGACATGGTATTAACAAATCATGCAAAGAATACAATAAGTGGGAGAATATTGAATTGTTATACTCTTTTCAGGAAATTACATTCGATTAAAGTTTAGTTAGTCAATGGTCTGGTCAGGAAAGATAAATAGGAATGAAGCTCAACAATTCTAGTTGAGACAATCGAATAGGAATAATAATTTGATGGTTGAGTCAAAAATAGTTACCTCATTCAAATTCAAAGGGAATCCAAGAAAATGATAGAATTCAATAATCAATTGGAGCATTTGAAGGGATGGTAATTGGGAATACACAAATAATCTAATTAGATTGGGGGTTGAAAGGGAATCGACTATAGTCAGAATTGATCATAAAATGGTAACTTGGGAACCCTGAGATTTGTGGGATATTGATTGATGATCCCCAGCCACTTGTTTTGATTCAAAAAGCTTCAAAGTAGGGTTTTCTATGCCTATAAATAGAGCACAACATAAGGGTGATGAGAGGATGTATAATGAATGCATTGGTCTTAGCTGTGGACCAAGGTCAAGGTTAGTTGGTTTTCCAAGTTAAGGAATTTTAGGATAAAATATATGTTTGTTGTGTAATTCTTTACGGTGTTTCATCATTTATTTTATGACCATTAAAGGTTTATACTAATTGAGATTCTAGTTTGGTTTATATGTCTAATTGACTCTGTATTTTGGAGTTATTATATCTAAAGTGTAAATCAAGTGCCTTAAGCCTTACACCTTGATGTTCAAAATATTTCCCTCATAGTAGGAAAGATCAACCAACAAATCGCAATGTTGAAAAGTTGTTAGAAATGTTGTAAAGACAATGTTTCCATAGTTGAATTTCAAAGTAGATGGTATAATAACTCCAAAAATTAAACATGCACTTCTCAATTTATGCATAGAATTATCTTACCCAAGTTTAGCATATAAATTTAGGGGCATTAAACATAGTTTAGATATACCCCATTTGAGTGCAATAAAGGATGAATAGAAAAGGAAATGGATAAGAATAGAGAAATAATAAGGTCAATTAGAGTCTTGATAGGGGAGGTTATTATAATGACATAAGGATATATAGAGGAAGAAGAAGGAATCTAATTTGTAGCAAACTTCCCTATAGTTATTGAAATCAAATGATGAAAAAAGTTGAAGTTCCCATCAATCCAAAACTTCAATCAATTTTTCGATCATACTCATTAATTCAAAATTTAGAAACCTCCATAAGCGAATTGCTCCACCTTGTACAAATTTTAGATCCTACTAGAAAATCTACTTATATATTAATTTATGTTAGATTCTTATTAAAATTGTGGCCAAAAAGAGGGTTTGCATAGGATTTCTTAGCTACAATATTCACTTACTCCTTGGATAAGAGGAATTAAGAAAGAGTGAAATGACTGTTGAAATAATAGTCAAATTAATAGAAAATGGATAAGATATAAGAAAGTAGGCATAAGGTTAATATTGGGTGAGATATCAAGAAGTGGACTTAATTTGTTATCAAATATCATGAGAAGACTAAGAGCTAACTTAAGGTTCAAATAGCATATACTATGGACATAAGTCATTGGAAAGAAGGAGCAATATGATTTAGGAATTTAGAAGAAAGAGGTGTCCAATCTTGCAAACTTACCTTCATTTCTAAAATGGGATGATACAAAAAGTTACAGTTCCCATTGATATGAAAATATGATATATTTTTTTATGATCTACTTTGATTAAAATTTCAAAAAACACATTAGATAATTGTTCCACTATTCATAGGCCTTATACCATGCTAGAACTTTATTCATGCTAGAAAAGCCTCCTATATTATTATCAAATATATGGCTAAAATAAGTTCCATTTAGTACAATATTAGCTTACTCCCATTAGAAGATGGACATACAAGATCATGCAAGGATGGTCTAGATAGATGAGATAAAGTAGATGTAAAAAAGAGAAGCCATGTGGATTAAAGATAGACATCGAACAAAATATAAAACATGAAACTTTTTTATGTGGATTGATGGGATCATAAGACAAAGCACTAATAGACATATGAAAATTGGACGAGAATGTCATGGATGAAGAAAATATGTGTGGAAGATGGAACAACTATGGTAGTTACAACCATAAAAACAAAGATCCATGAGGAAGGCGAACAAGCACTTGGCATAAACGGAATATGAAAATAAATATAAAAGTTCTTGATTGAGATAAATGTTTATGTCTAGGTATGAAAAAATTTGTCAACCCTTTTCCTACATTAATTCATCAATCTGGGTGTGTACTCTTTTCAAGGTAATGCGCAAGGTATATGCAGGAGCAAGGTTACAATCCTACATCAGCCAAGGGTTCGTGATTAAGAAATCAAAACATCACTGCAACAGTAATGGAAATGAATTACATAACTTAAAAACAAGCATTCACAACAATCTATCTAATTTGTAACAACAATAAGGAAATAAATACAACAAGTAAGATAACGAACACAAAAGGAAACATGTAGCACCTGATCAGAAGAGCGGGCCCAACTCTCTAATTAGGGTTGCGTTCACTCACAAATGATCCATTTTTCATACAATATAGGGGATGATAACATCTTCCCCAAAATCTGGCAACTACATGCCCAAAAATATACATCAATTGAAACAATACTAGTGCCGAGAGAGAGAGAGAGAGAGAGAGAACATAAATGATCCAAAATGGATTGGAAACAGCTACAAGTTGGTTATGATGTTTCAGGGCTACTAAACGACTGCTATGAATTGTGGAACTGTCTCTATATGCTGGGAGATCAACACCTGTTCTCCAGAATCTGCAGACATGACAAGTTTAGTGGTTCGCATAGGCAAAACCCTGGTGACTTTACTTCATTAATTAAACATTCCAAGAGATAGAGAAAGGAGGGCTACCTCATAGGTTTAGAATAGTAGTTACATGTTAGTGAGTGCAAAAAGGATGAAAAGGTGAGTGGAAATGTACGGAAACGATAATTAGATTTGGTGCCCAACATCTCCCCCCAACTAGCCTTTTGCATGCCCTCATGCAACTCGCTACCTCCACAGGTCTGGATTGGATAGACTGTGGGCCTCGTGAAGCTGGGCGAGATCATATTCCTCTGCCATGTCTATTCCTGGAACCTTATACCCTTCTAAAAGAAGAACTTCCTTCCACCAATCATTTGGTACATTATATGTTGGGGTATAGTTCTCTATTGGAAACCAAATGATAGGGAACTAGAACTAGATTCCCATCCACCAGACCCCACATGTTTGGATGCATGCCACGTATCTTGGCACCCTTCTTAGTGCCCATGAAAAATTTGGTGCTCCAAACAGTTCCCTATTCCGGATAGATGTGAGTGACATCATCCACCTTTCCTGGCAATTGTCAATGGCCTCACCTTGAAACATGAGTATTTGCTTGACACAAAGATCAATGCACCACTTTTATGTCCTCAACATTCGTTCTCTGTTTCCCTCAATTTCTAAAAAGCTGTTGTGCTTGTTGTACATAGTCACTAACCGCTCGTGCTCCCCGTTATCATAAAAGGCTTCGTGGTCTGTTTTGACTAAACATATTAGA
>APFE030220385.1:0-23299 GCA_000404065.3 Pinus taeda
ATATATATTAAGTGTTCATTATTTATAAAGTCTTTCATAACACATTTTAAATAAATAACTATATAATTGTTGAGCAAAGCATTGTCATTGATGTCAAGCAATTTCATATTTAGATGGAGCTTGTTGAATTGAGATTGTTGAGCATGTTGGTAGTTATAGTTGTTTGTGTCAAGTTAAGAGGGGAGGTTGTTAAGTGTGTTATCAATGTTGAGTCAATTATTGTTATTTTCTAGCTTGAAGTCAAAGATGAAGATAGTAACTTTGAAGGCATTTGTACTTCAGTTCATCAACTTCAATGAGAAAGGTAAGTGTTTAAGGAATTTATGGCCTTCCAAAGGTCCATAAGGATGGGGTCCCCCTGAGACCCATTGTCAATACCATTGGTGGTCTGACTTACCTCCTAGCCAAGTTCCTCACTGTAAAGTTGAGGCCCTTGGTTGGTCATACTGAGTCCTACGTCAAAGACTCGGCTTCTTTTATTGATGATCTTAAGAGAATTAAGCTTGAGCCCGAGGACATTCTGGTAAGTTTTGACGTGGTCTCTCTTTATACTTGTATTCCCATCAATGAGGCCATGAAGGTGATTTATAAGCTCACCGATCCGGATACGGCTAAGTTGGTTGAGCTTTGCCTTACCTCCACCTTTTTCAGCTTCGAGGTAGAATTCTATGAGCAGACTTGCGGAGTGACTATGGGCTCCCCCTTGTCCCCTGTCATCGCTAATCTCTTCATGGAGGATTTTGAGTCTAAGGCTTTGGCCTCCTCTCGTCTCTTACCGAAGCTTTGGAAAAGATTCGTTGATGACACTAGTGTTGTCTGGTCTCATGGTCCGGATGAGCTGGATCATTTCTTAAGTCATCTCAATAACCAATCCGCCGCCATTAAATTCAGGATGGAAAAAGAAGATAATGGTTGCCTTCCGTTCTTGGATGTTCTCATCTCTAAGAAGGCGGATGGTTCCTTTTCTCATCAGGTGTTTAGAAAGAAGACGCATACTGAGCAATACCTGCATGCTTCTTCCCTTCATTTCCCCGCTCAGAAGTTAGGGGTTCTAAGCACGCTTGCCACCCGTGCTGTGAGGATTTCTGATGAAGGAAGCTTGGAAATGGAGAAGGCTCATCTCCTGGATGTCTTTGTGAAGAATGGTTACAGTAGACACCTGGGTCAAAAAGCCTTCCTCAAGGCCAAGAAGGAGCCTTCAGTCCAAAGAGATCCTAAAGATCGGGTCATGGGTGTGAATCTTCCTTACATCCAAGGGACTACTGATAGGGTTGTGAGGATTCTAAGGAAGTACGATGTGGCCGCATCTTTTAGACCTCTCAATACTATCCGTGGCTCCCTCAGGTCTGTAAAAGACCCGATTGACCCTTAAGACATGAAGGGCGTCTATGTCATTCCTTGTTCCTGTGGGACACCATATATTGGTGAGACGGGTCGCTCTATCAATCAAAGGATTAGCGAGCATTCGGCTGACCTAAGGCATCGTAGGACCAAGTCCTCAGCCCTGGCTAAACATGCCGAGAAGACTATGCATCATGTCTGTATTGAAGAGGCTCAAGTCATTGCTAAAGTTGCGCACTTTCACCATCGCAAATTTAGAGAGGCCCTGGAGATTGAGAAAAGACCGAATAATCTTAATAGGGATGATGGCTGGAAGTTCAGCAGTTACTGGGTCCCAGCCCTATCTTCCTAGCCTCCTCTGTCCCTAAATTATAAGGTCTTAGGGTTTCTTTTTCCGCTCCTTAGAAGTTGGTTTCTGTGGTTGGTCTTGTTTCCCTTGGTTTTATATGATCTTTATTATTTTTTGTTGTTAAGTTGATTTGTTTATTCACCTTTAATCTTATCGTCCTAATAGCGTATTGGATTTAGTATTATTTAATCCCTTCCATTATCTGAATTTCCTAGTATTATTCTTAAGATACTTATATATTATAATTATTTTCAAGAAATAATTTAATTATGTTTGATTACTTCTAAACCTTTGGAATTGAAATGATAATTAGAAATAATTATTAATAAATAATACCCCTATGTGATTAACGTATAACTTACTATTAATACATTTAATAAATCATTATGATATACTCTGAAGATTCTTTTATCTCATCCTAATAATCCTGTTATTGATCTATCATTTATATATAAAATATATATTGATTACCAACCTTTATAACGATTCAATAATTTTCCAAGATATTTAATAATCGGTTGAATTTATTTTTAAATTTAACACCCTAATAGTATATATAATTAGGTTATTTTAACCCTTCTAAATTACCCTATATTCGATATAAGTAATTTTTTAATCCATAGTATAATTTTTACTTATATATCCTAATTGGAATAATAAAAATTATAAAATAAAATAAATTATTGTATTATTTTTAGGAATTTAAATTGATTAAGGTAAAATAAATAATTATTAAATAAACAAAAATATGGGAAAGTTAGTTGTATATATATATATACATATTTATTAATAAATAATTATATTTAGTTATATATATTAATGATTTACTAACATATTTCTATATTATTTAGATATGTTCGATATAAGTTAAAAAAAATTTAATCCATGGTATAATTTTACTTATATCCAATTGGAATAATAAATAATATAGTAAAATAATTTATTGTATATTTTTAGAAATTTAATTGTTGATTGATGGTAAATAAATAAATATAAATAAAAATAATATTAATAAACAATTATGGGTAAGTATAATTGTATAATTTATTTATTAATAAATTAATTACATTTTAGTTATAAATATTAACGATTTACTAACGTATATTTACCTTATTTATCTATTTTCTAGGAATAATCATAAATAAAAAAATATAGCAAGAATAATTATTATATTTCTGGGTCATAATGTCGAAATTAGTCGTTATCAATCTAGCTGATGGAGTCTCTGCCCATACTATTTAACTAGCTAAGCTGGATCGGTTCTTCAACTTGTCCTGACGATGAACCACACTGGTTGGTTCGAAACGCGTCGACAAAAGATTGATTATGTGATTTCGCCGAAGATTCTCTAAACAATATTATGGATCACAGAAGTCTAAATTCCTTAATAATTTCCCTGCACGGAGAAGCTGCTGCTAAGAAGGTTCATCGTTTCGAGCGGTCACGCATGCAGGTTGCTAAGTTGAAATCCGATCTGGTGTTTCTTAAGCGTTGCAGAGATTCCTCGGTTATTCCTAACTTTGCCAAGATTAAGCATAGCCTCAATGTTCCTAGAAATCTTGGCGTTTTTCTGAAGGCGAGCCTAGGGTTGGTAAGATCTGAGATTTGTAGAGTAAGGAAGGTGCTGGATCATCTGTCCAGACTTCTTCTGGCGGCTCATCTGGAGCTGTCAAATATTTTCCTTGCCTCTCTTTGGGCTAGGATTGATGCGTGTTCGGCATTAAAGTCCCTGAAAATGGAAGAGTTGCTTAAGATCAGGCATTCCGCCAAGTTTAATAAACTTTCGGGTGACTCGGTTCCGGACTCTGGTCTATTCTCGGGTCGGGGTTCAGGTAGTCGGGTCTCGCTTAACCAGGTCTCTTCCCTGAAGTCCTGGGTTTTAAGCGGCCCTTCTTCATTATGTCCTGATCCGCCACCCTTCGGCTCTATTCTGGTGAAGGACAACGTCGTGGTTAGTCCAAGCATTGTTCCGGTCTCTCCTTCCTCGATCTGTCGGGGATTTTGATTTCCAGTAGGTAAGGTGGCTTACGGGCATGCAGTGCGTTCTGGCGTGGCTGGGCAGGCCCAATCACCTTCCTTTGGTCCGGGCGAATCTCGTAGGGTAATGAGCAGCGCAAATCTGATCGGCCAAAGGGCGGTTTCGGTTGAGGACTCTCTGTTCGAGTCGCAGAAATCAGTGACCATGGTTTCGAATGAGGTTGTTGTTTGCACGTCAAGGAATGAGGGGCAGAACGTGAATGCTGGTGATCAGGTTTGCTCGACGGAGAGGGTCCCGGGAATTTTGGATTGAGCAAGTTCTGATTTGGGCAATTCTAATGTGCATGGCGGGCGGTTTGGGCTGGATTCGGAGGATCAAGAAATTCCTGTCTCTCCTCCCTCGTTCTACGCGGGATTTCAATCTCCGGTGGGTGAATGTGCTTACAAGCCAGGTGCGGTGCATTATGACGTGGAGGGACAGGCCCAAGCGCCTTCCTTTGATCCGGGCAAGTCTCTTCGGGTAGTGAGCAGCGAAAATCTGATTGGCCATAGAACCGTTTTGGTTGGGGGCTCTCCGTTCGGGTCGCAGAAATCAGCGACCGTGGTTTCGAATGAAGTTGTTGTGTGCACGCCAAGAAATGAGGAGCAGTACCGGAATGCTGGTAAACAGGTATGCTCCACTGAGAGGGTCCCGGGAGTTTCGGACCACGCATGTTTTGGTTTGGACAATTCTAAGGTTCTTGGCGGGCAGTTTGGGCTGGATTCGGAGGATCAAGGTAAGTTTTACCTTTTGAGCGATTCGGGGGTTCGTTTAGATAATGAGGCCGTAAATGTGGTGGGTTTCGACATTGAGAATAATTTAGGCCCTAAATCTAACAATGATATTAATAATAAGGGCAATGATAATAATAGTATTATAAATGTAGATTATAGTAATAGCTATTATGATAGTAAGGTGGTAAAATATAATAATATAAATAAAGTATATGATAGTAAGGTTTCTAATAATAGTTGTAAATTTAATAATTTATGTAATAATAAAAAGGGTAGCGGTAATGAATTTTTAAATGGGATTAATAGCCTTAATTGTAGGGTTAAAAGTAAGAGTAGTTCTATGATTGGCTCGAGCCCTCAAGGCAATAAGGTGTTAAATATGTCTAGTTTTTCCTTTCTGCCTGCGGTTTTTAGTCTCTTAGGAAAGGGTCTTAATTTTGCCTTAGCGCCCAGAAAAATCCCGGTTGAAGACATCATTTGTGATGTAGAATATGGCATTAAGGACCTTCCTGATAAGATTAAAGACACGATTAGTCAGGATTGTGCTGTTGCCCTGAGGAGGGCTAAGCCTCCCCGTAGCAATATCAGCAAGGCTGAGTTTGAGGCTCTGAAGACCTTGAATGGTAATTGTGACGCCGTGGTCTTAAAAGCGGATAAAGGTGGAGCTGCGTCATCCTGGATAGAAGCGATTACAGAAATAAGATGCTCGATCATCTCTGTAATAGTGGGAGTTATAAGAAGCTTGTGAAAAATCCCCTCAAAAAGGTTTCCAGAGCAGTCGCTCTTGCAATCAAGTCGTGCAATTCCACGATTCCTCTGTCCCATAAACTTATTGAGGGAAACCCCATCACTCCTAGAATTTATGGCCTTCCAAAGGTCCATAAGGATGGGGTCCCCCTGAGACCCATTGTCAATACCATTGGTGGTCCAACTTACCTCCTAGCCAAGTTCCTCGCTGTAAAGTTGAGGCCCTTGGTTGGTTATACTGAGTCCTTCGTCAAAGACTCGGCTTCTTTTATTGATGATCTTAAGAGAATTAAGCTTGAGCCCGAGGACATTCTGGTAAGTTTCGACGTGGTCTCTCTTTATACTTGTATTCTGATCAATGAGGCCATGAAGGTGATTTATAAGCTCACCGATCTGGATACGGCTAAGTTGGTTGAGCTTTGCCTTACCTCCACCTTTTTCAGCTTCGAGGGAGAATTCTATGAGCAGACTTGCGGAGTGGCTATGGGCTCCCCCTTGTCCCCTGTCGTCGCTAATCTCTTCATGGAGGATTTTGAGTCTAAGGCTTTGGCCTCCTCTCGTCTCTTACCGAAGCTTTGGAAAAGATTCTTTGATGACACTGGTGTTGTCTGGTCTCATGGTCCGGATGAGATGGATCGTTTCTTTAGTCATCTCAATAACCAATCCGCCGCCATTAAATTCACGATGGAAAAAGAAGATGATGGTTGCCTTCCGTTCTTGGATGTTCTCATCTCTAAGAAGGCGGATGGTTCCTTTTCTCATCAGGTGTTTAGAAAGAAGACGCATACTGAGCAATACCTGCATGCTTCTTCCCATCATTTCCCCGCTCAGAAGTTAGGAGTCCTAAGCACGCTTGCCACCTGTGCTGTGAGGATTTCTGATGAAGGAAGCTTGGAAACGGAGAAGGCTCATCGCCTAGATGTCTTTGTGAAGAATGGTTACAGTAGACACCTGGGTCAAAAAGCCTTCCTCGAGGCCAAGAAGGAGCCTTCAATCCGAAGAGATCCTAATGATGGGGTCATGGGTGTGAATCTTCCTTACATCCAAGGGACTACTGATAAGATTGCAAGGATTCTGAGAAAGTACGATGTGGCCGCAACTTTTAGACCTCTCAATACTATCCGTGGCTCCCTCAGGTCTGTAAAAGACCTGATTGACCCTAAAGACATGAAGGGCGTCTATGTCATTCCTTGTTCCTGTGGGACACCATATATTGGTGAGACAATTCGCTCTATCAATCAAAGGATTAGCGAGCATTCGGCTGACCTAAGGCATGGTAGGACCAAGTCCTCAGCCCTGGCTGAACATGCCGAGAAGACTATGCATCATGTCTGTGTTGAAGAGGCTCAAGTCATTGCTAAAGTTGCGCACTTTCACCATCGCAAATTTAGAGAGGCCCTGGAAATTGAGAAAAGGCCAAATAATCTTAATAGGGATGATGGCTGGAAGATCAGCAGTTGCTGGGTCCCAACCCTGTCTTCCTAGACTCCTCTGTCCCTAAATTATAAGGTCTTAGAGTTTCTTTTTCCTCTCCTTAGAAGTTGGTTTCTGTGGTTGGTCTTGTTTCCCTTGGTTTTATTTGATCTTTATTATTTTTTGTTGTTAAAGCTGATTTGTTTATTCCCCTTTAATCTTTTCGTCCTAATAGCGTATTGGATTTAGTATTATTTAATCCCTTCCATTATCTTAATTTCCTAGTATTATTCTTAAGATTCTTATATATTATAATTATTCTCAAGAAATAATCTAATTATGTTTGATTTCTTCTAAACCTTTGGAATTGAAA
Source organism: Pinus taeda (assembly GCA_000404065.3). NCBI lineage: Eukaryota > Viridiplantae > Streptophyta > Pinopsida > Pinales > Pinaceae > Pinus > Pinus taeda. Next base: position 6,975 of record APFE030220385.1, read on the forward strand.
TGATAATTAGAAATAATTATTAATAAATAATACCCCTATGTGATTAGCTTATAACTTACTTTTAATACATTTAATAAATCATTATGATATACTCTGAAGATTCTTTTATTTCATCCTAATGATCATGTTATTAGATCTATTATTTATATATAAAATATATATTGATTACCAACCTTTATAACGATTCAACAATTTTCCAAAATATTTATTTAATAATCAGTTGAATTTATTTTTTTAATTTAACACCCTAATAGTATATGGAATTAGGTTATTTTAACCACTTCTAAATTACCCTATATTATTTATATTCGATATAAGTAATTTTTTAATCCATGGTATAATTTTACTTATATATCCTAATTGGAATAATAATAATTATAAAATAAAATAAATTATTGTATTATTTTTAGGAATTAAATTGTTGATGTGAAAATAATATAATAAAATCAATATTAAATAAATAAATATTAATAGAACAATATGGGTAAGTTAGTTGTAGTTATTATTTATTTTAAATAATTATATTTAGTTATAAATATTACGATTTACTATGTATATTTACCTTATTTATCTATTTTCTAGGAATAATCATAAATAAAAAATATAGCAAGAATAATTATTATATTTATGGGTCATAATGTCGAAATTAGCGGTTATCAATCTAGCTGATGGAGTCTCTGCCCATACTATTTAACTAGCTAAGCTGGATCGGTTCTTCAACTTGTCCTGACGATGAACCACACTGGTTGGTTCGAAACGCGTCGACAAAAGATTGATTATGTGATTTCGCCGAAGATTCTCTAAACAATGTTATGGATCACAGAAGTCTAAATTCCTTAATATATATATTTTTAATTATTCTATCACGTAATTTTGTATGTTTGTTAATTTATCTATAAATTAATAGGACTAAGATGTTGCTTGACAACCCATGATATAGGGGCATCTAAATTGTCAAAATCACTCTAATGCTTAACAAAAGGACACCTAAGTTGTCAAAATCACAAAGGCATCCTTGTCCCTAACTTGGGCCACATCAGCCCATACTTATGAGTAGATTTGTATTCATAGAGTTTCCAACTAATGAACTTTTCACCACATATTGCTTTAATAGAACAGCCTATCACCATATACTCTACACCCCATAAACTATTTTATAAATTAGTGTATAAACTAGGGAAACCATATAAATTAAATGGTTAGTAAAAGCCAATATCCATCAAAATGCTTACCTCATGATACATCTCACCTTGCCAAGATTTTAAAAATTCATAAAAATAACTAAATTAAAACCTTATTTTAAATTATTATTATTATTATTAATTATAAAAATAATTAACATGTGAGTTAAACATATATTCTTAAAAAAACATGTAGTGAGATTTTTAATTTCTAAATAGTCTTTGCTACAATACCATGATCAATATTATGGTTCACTAATAGCACGTGCCTAAAAAACCATAATTCATGTTCATATGACATATTTTTAATTAATCAATTTAATTGGCATAACTACTTTTAAGATAAATCTCAACTTTTGAACTATAACTACTATTAAGAATGTTCTAGAATATTTCATAAAAGTTAAATCCTTAACATCCTAATAATTACCAGCGTAGATCCATTTAAACTCAGGATCTTACAAGTGTCGAGAGGGATCAAATCTCTAAAAAAGAGATTTGATCCTTGTTAGATCCAAAGTTAAGATGGATCTAGGTTGGTTTAATTATTAATTATAATTAACTACAATTACGATTATTAATTTTTTTTTTATGCAATTTGATGCAGTAAAAATGTTTTAATTAATAATTATAACTTTAATTATTATTTATTTTATTTTACCTTTTTTTGTGTAATTCGACATCAAAATGTTTACATAACATAACCAGATAGGACAAGACAACATCTCTTCCATACTGGGTTGGTGCAATTAATAATTAAATTAAAATTCTAAAAATTATTTTGCAAAATACATATACCTATCTACACGGGCTTGGAGTATGCCCTAAAACTAATTCTACTTGGCTAAGAGCTCGTCTTCCTCGTATGCAAGGAATTAGGTTAACGGTCCAACAGCCAGAGGCATTTGGTAGAAGTGAAAGCTTGCCCCTTATGGACCACCAATGGGTATTTCCAGGTGGTGTGGTTTTCCTTGAATAACAATGATGAGTCAACTTGCATTCGAGGATAACTGCTAGTGATGGCTATCCTCATTGTCAGTTTGGCAACTGAATTATGATAAGTTTTCCCACTATTTATAATTATGTCAAGAGACGCTCTGTAATCCAGTATGGAAGATATGTTGTAATGTCCTATCCTGTCCTATTAAACATTTTGATTTGGTCAAATTACATAAAATAAAATAAATAAAATTAGTAATTAAAATAAAATTGAGGTAAATTAGTCAATTTAATGTTCACATTTTTTTGGCTCAACAATCCATGGTTTTTCCCACGATATTCTTGACCCATGGTTTTTCCGAGGGTATTCTTCTCTAATGTAACCTATTTAAAGGCATAAAATTTCATCAGATTTGCATCAACCATCACATCATGTTATGTGGTTTTTTGACTTTAGGTTTTAACAACCCATGCCCTTAATCACGTAGCATTCATAGATTCAACAAATCTCAGTTGAGCTACCAATGCAGTGATAAAATACTAGGCAATTGAAGAAGGCCTATGACCTTGAGGGTTCATCCTCATTAATTGAAGCTCGAGATCTCCAAGTCGAGGTAGTCGGTCATTGAGGAATAAGGCTTCCAATTTCGATTCCTGAAAATAAGTCTTGCGAGGATATTATCTACCAAGAGAAAGTTGGTGGTTTGAAGTTGCAATGATGATTGAAATCCATAACCGAAAGGTCTATGGATCTCCTTATGGAAAAGTTGTCTTTCAAGTAGTTGGTTTTGCATAAATTTGATAATAGCATTGTATAAAAAATTTATTATTTTTTAATTTAACAATAGAACTAACTCTAATCTAAATTTTGTATTAGAAAAAAATTCTTTATTCGCATATAAGGTTTTTTTTAATAAGACTTTTATTGTTAAGAGAGGTGGTTCATTACACACACACGAAACCGATATATTGTATAATAAACCCTCGATTACATGGCCAATACAAGTTACATTGGAATAAACAAAACAAGCTTTAGTTATCCTAGTTGCTGCCATATTCCAGTAGATCCATAACAAAGTCTTCTTTCTCCTACGATCTTTCTGAGCTATAGCTATGCACTGATATATACCATATAATCTAACAAATTGACCCAACAACAAAATATACTTGTAGTACATAAACTAGAGACATTTAAATAGACGTAGAGGGTGTGGGTGCATCTACTCCATTTCAACATACTTTTTTTCCTTTGCTTGTCCCTGCAATGTCTGCACCATCTTTAGAGTGTCCTGACGCTTCCTATCCTAAATATTTGTCTCAACATTCATGAGATCCTAAGTACCTGCAAAGAAATTAAAGCTCACACATCTACACTGCTAGCCATCAACTATGCTTCTAGCTTAGCAAATTTCTGGTCCACTTTTGATTCCATACCTTTAAATTTAACCTCAACCAGTTTGTTGTTGGCTTCCCTTCTGCTTTCTATTAGGTCCAATCTTCTAAAGAGAAGATCAATCCACCCCATTAAAAATTTAAACAAAATTTCCACAATTTTCTTCCACCTCTCTAATTAGGGCTCCATAAACTTCACATATGTCGATGCCAAAGACAAACATTCCAGTTGTGCACAAATGTAAAGGGAACACTAGGGAAACTGAAATGTCAATGGCCGAGAGACCGTGGCCTTCTCCTTAAATAGACACCCCCCCTCCATTCTTCCGTAAAATTTCACCTCCGTCTCCTTTAAGATCCGATCTTCACTAGAATCCAGATCAGTGGCAGAATTTCCTTTCATGGGGGGAGGGGCCGACATTCTCCTCAATGAATTTATGATAAGGAATAAGAAGGTTTATAGTCTTCTTGGCTTCATTGATATAATTAGGAGGAATCTCCATATTCCCAACATCCAAGTTGTCCAACTGTCTAGAGCCAAGATCATGACATGATTGAGGGAAGTCACTATGTACGAGAGAAAACCACGTAATGATATGTTTTTATGTTAAACAAACATGGTCAGGGAGAACAAATAGGAAAGATAAAGCTTGCATTGCTATTTTATTAACAATTTGATATACATTTATAGTACATTTGGTGACCGTTGGGATTCAGATCCCAAGGTCTCTTGGACTGCTTTGTCCATTCGGCTTCCACGCTAACCCTTTAGGATTAGGTGTCCAACAATATCATTAGGTTGATCACCTATTTCAGCCATAACATCTAACAATTGGAGAGCTTCTTGAAACTTCCCTTCTTTGCAAAGACCAGTAATAAGAACATTATATGTGATAACAGACGGATTGTTCTCCTTATCTAGCATCTCATGAAGTACTTTGGTGGCCTCCTTCCACTGCCCTTCCTTGATGAGGCCAGCGATAAATGCAGTGTATGTGACAACATTGGGGTATATGTTTCTGTCGAGCATTCCATAAAAGAACTTCCTAGCCTCCTCCAACTTGCCTTCCTTACAGAAACCATCAATAAGCACATTGTATGTGACAACATCAGGGCATATGTTTCTGTCTGACATTTCATAGAAGAGCTTAATAGCCTCCTCCAACTTGCCTCCCTTACAGAAACCATCAATAAGCACACTGTATCTGACAGCATTTGGGCAGATGTATCTGTCGGACATTTCATAGAAGAGATTCGTAGCCTCCACCAACTTGGCTCCCTTACAGAAGCCGTCAATAATCACATTGTATGTGACAACATCGGGGTATATGTTTCTGTCTGACATTTTATAGAAGAGGTTCATAGCCTCCAACTTGCCTCCCTTACAGAAACCATCGATAAGCCCATTGTATGTGACAACATCGGGGTATATGTTTCTGTCGGGCATTCCATAAAAGAACTTCCTAGCCTCCTCCAACTTGCCTTCCTTACAGAAACCATCAATAAGCACATTGTATGTGACAACATCAGGGCATATGTTTCTGTCTGACATTTCATAGAAGAGCTTCATAGCCTCCTCCAACTTGCCTCCCTTACAGAAACCACCGATAAGCGCATTGTATGTGACAGCATTTGGGCAGATGTCTCTGTCGGACATTTCATAGAAGAGATTCGTAGCCTCCTCCAACTTGCCTCCTTTACAAAAACCATCAATTAAAGCAGTAAATGTAATAACATTGGGGCTATGACCTTCTTTTAACATCAGATACAGTAGTTGATGGGCGTCTTTGAGCTTACCTTCTTTGCAGAAACCATCAATTAAAGTAGTAAATGTAATAGTGTTAGGCTCATGACCCTGTTGCAGCATAACAGCTATCAATCCAAAAGCCTCGTGAGTTTTCCCTCTCTTGCAGAGCCCATGTATTAGGGTGCTATATGTAAAACGATTAGGAAGCTGTCGTTTGTTCACCATTTGATTGAACAGTTTGACAGCATCCTCCGTCCTGCCCGTCCTACAAAGCCCTTTGATGAGGGTATTGAATATTACGAAATCTGGAATATATCCATGTGCTTCCATTCCTTCAAACACTTTGAAAGCATAATCCATTTTACCTGTTTCACAGTGACAGTTGATAACAATGCTCAGAGAAATGAGATTTGGAATAATGTCTGCTTCAACCATAAGTCTGTAAACACGCAATGCTGATTGATGTCGGTTCCGTCGAACTAGGCTACTTAACAAAATATTACAGGTGGTGATGGTGGGATTAGATTTAGCTGAAAGCAGATGGCTGAAGGTCTCCACTGCCTCCGTAAGCCTGTTGGTCTGGCAGAGTGTTTTAATGTGCGAGTCGCCACTGGTATTCAATGTGTGGAAGGAGCGTTGAGAATTGTTCCTGCCCCATATGCAAAGCATATACCTCCTCGCAGGCGCCATCATCGCCATTGTGTTGAGGTAAGAAGATGAGATTGAAATTGCGTGCTCTGCAAGCCCTAAAGCCCGTGTAAATAGACCAACCCAAACTTTCGGCTATATAAGTGAAGCTTATGGCTATGGAGGTTGATGGTGATGCAAGAGGATATAGTTGATAGTGGAAAGGGCCCCATGCTAGATCAAAGCATTGGTAAATCAATTAATTACCACTTGGCTCTAAAGTGCTCATATTCCAATTTAAGCACTAATAAAAAGACAACTAGAAGGAACTATAAGAATAATCTTTCCAACAAAAGAAAAAAGGGAGAGGAAGAGAGATGCATATAGGGAGTTGAAGAGACAAGGATGATTGACCTCTAGTTTATCTCAACAAGGCCAATGCTACCTATAAGCCCAAGCACACCAATTGAGAGTAGCTAAATACAATTATTTTGATGTAATTGTAAATGATATAAATAACTAGTCTTGTAATTTTGTAATTCGGGTATGTAGATTTTCACATTTCAAAATCATATTGCTTATTGATTTTGGAGTAAAAACAGTGTGACCAAAACTTTGATATGTCCAAAATTTGGTCACGGATTTTACTCCAAAAACAATAAGCAATATAATTTTGTTATTGCTAAGGGGTTGTGGAATTATGTTTTTTTTTACTATTTATTTTAATGTTGACGGCAATTCATTCCAACACCAGCAAATTTAATACCCAGTCAATCCTCTACATTCTTATGTTTGAATGGATTGAATGATTGGTTTATATTCACAATGATATTTGTGAAAACCCATTCATTTGCCTCAATTTTTGTAATTTAAAAATGTGACCCATTCATTTGCCTCAATTTTTGTAATTTAAAAATGTGACCCTTTCATTTGCCTCAATTTTTGTAATTTAAAAATGTGACCCATTCATTTGCCTCAATTTTTGTAATTTAAAAAAGTGACTGTAATGCCAGCATGGACACAAGAGCCATGGTTGGTTGATATAATGTTCTTTCAAACATTTAAATTCGATTTCTTAATGAAAGAGGGGATGATTGTAATGTCCTCGATTAAATTAATTTTTCTTAGATGAATTTCTATTTTTGCAATTGGGTGTTGGGAAATATTTTGGCATGTACACTTAGGAAAAGTGGGTGGAGGGAGTCCCCACTTAATTTTCGGAGATATGGAGGACACCAACATTAGAGAAAATGAAAGATTAAATTGGTAATGGGATGTGGGACCGCCCAAAAAGGGGAATTCAAACCCCTTATGAAAAACAAGCTAGGGTGAAAGAAGTCGAATGGGTGGGACCCAAAAGGAGAGAAAGGGGCAACCAAGATAAATAGGAGGCAGAGGAACTATTTTGCGGGGCTTTTGAAAAAATGAATTTCTGATTTAGATTACTTTTGAGTTGCTTAGCCAAGACTAGCAATGCTGCTTAGAACAAAGAGATCATTGAGAGGAAATCTCAGCTCTTTTCTCGGTGGACTTAGAATGCCACCCTAGGGGAGAATTTCAGATTTTATTGGAGAGGAGATTGTTGGAGTTTTTGGTTCATTTTCATCCAAGCTCATCCAGTTCAAATCTCTAGGAGGTCGCAGGGCCAGAAGTTTGCACCACTGATTTGAGGAGTTTAAGAGGACGCAGGGTGAGAAGTTTGTACCACTAGTTTGAGGAGTTTCTAGGGGAGTTTCAACTAAAGAAATTGTGAGAAAAATCTCCTAAGGGTGGATGAGAATTTGTGGTACTTTGCAGAGGTGGAGTCTACATTTATAGAGAGAACTCAAATTCGTCCTATAGGGCCTGTGCAATAATTTTCTGGGAAAAATTTGTGGGCCAAATTTGCAGTGAGGAGGAGATAGTGGAGCTGGGGTTTTAGGCCCAAATTTCCAGGGAAATATTTCTGAATTTGTCCTAGCCATTTGGAGGGAGGGAATAAGGGTAAATTAGCAATTAATATTTAATAGGGGGACTCAAAACAAGTGGAGTAGGGTGTAGCACTGATTTTGGGTATTTCCGGGAGGTCAGAATTAGCCCACAACAGTTATGGGATTTTTTGGTTAGGGGTCAAGGAGTCTGCTCCTAATTTTATAGAATTTTTGGGGGTATTTTGGTCCCCCAAGCAACATAATTATTTGGTAGGCAATGGGGAGGAGTGAGCTTAAATTTTGGGTCCTAGTTGGTCAGTAGAATTTGCCAAAACTCTTTCTAGGTTTTTCTAGGTTTGTGGTGGAGAGTCCAAGATTAATTTGGCAAAATTTACTGAGCACTTTTGGAGGTTCAAATAAGGGTTTCTTCCAACCATACATTGTATAATTTCCAGGGCCAACACAAAGCTTAAGGAGACATCATTTCTTTATGTCCCCGGTAATGTTTTTCTCACCTGGAATTGTCTAGCTTTCTCTGGCAAGCCCCGTGCACACATTCTATATATTTGTATTGTCCTCATCATAATAAAATGCTCAATTTGGCGCAGTTCTAGTGCAATTTTATGGGTGTTTAATTGTTGTCTAAATATTTATGTGTTGTATGTGTATTTTCTTTGTTTGTCACTTTCATTTCCTTTTTGTAACATTACAATGACCTTTTGGATCCAAATGTCTTAGGGATTTTTCTTACTGGGAAGCTACGACCCAACCCTAAACTTAAATGATGAAGTCAAGAAAATATCTTTTGTAACTCTGATGAGCCAACTTATTAACAGTTAATTTATGACATGTGATCGGAAGTAATGGTGCGGACCAGATTGAAGCCAGTTACTAGTAGTTAATTTATCAGATGCACATTTATGAGATATGACTAGAGGTGGTGGAATGAAGGAAATGATGCCCTTTTCTCCTAGCATATCAAGGAGACAGGCGACGACCTCTCAAACACACAGACATATATATGAAGCCATAACTAAAGAAGTTGGCTCTAGTTTCTCATTGGTTGGTTGGTTCTCATGGGCTCTCATTGTTTATCATAGAAGAAAAAGTGGTGTTTGAGCTTGAGTAAGTGATGTCGAGGAGGTAAATAATATCAGCTCAAGGAACTAATGTCGAGGAGTAAGCAATATTGTCCCAAGAAAGTGATGACATGGAGATAAAGAATATTGACCCGGGGAATGTATTACTGGGGAACTAAAGCATGTATTAATACATGTATGGTTAGTGTGCCACGTGGACCCACATGTGGCAGTGGTGTGGCACCATGTGAACTAGGCATGGCCATGTGGGTGCCACATGTTGAAAATCATATATTTTATTCTTCACCATCGAAAACCTTGAATCTCACTGGGTCGGTGAGATAATGGGACTAGGTCCAGTAATTAATACCCAAAATTAAAATACAACCATTTAAAACAAGTTACTCACTCATCAATCATCATCAATTTCTATGTTGAGACAAGAAGGAAAAGCAGTGAAGTCAAAGGAGAGAGAATGAGGTCAAAGGAGAGAGAAGATGAAAAATTTTCAGCCCTAGTTTTGAGAATTTTCTTGAAGTATTGTGGGCCTGAAATTTCAACAGTCAAAATTTTAGGAGTTGACTAGATTTCAGCTATTAAACTAGCATTGAATTTTGTTGACTTTGACTTGATTGGATGAGACTTGGAGGAGGGTTAACTTGGGTCTTTGTGGAAGTGTTGGCCTTGGTCTTGAGTCTTGGACATTTCACTTCGATTTGATTTTATAAGAAGAGGATTATTTGGGTTTTCCCCCTTGTGGGGTTTTTCCCTAGCTTGGAGGCTACATCTTTGTGTTCTTTGTCTCTTGTGATCTTCATGTTTTGTACTTTTGGTAATTGCTTAATGAATAAGAAGAACATAAAATTTAATAAAGCCAACAAACATTCACAAGTAATTATCATGATAGAGAAATTAACCCTAATCTACTAGCATCTTAATTTCTCAAGACTAAAATTATGCCTAGGCTAAAACCTCAAAACCCTAATGTTGCATTGGATGTTCAAATAACCAAAGTTTTGGCTATAGTAAATGTAAAAATTCATATTTTGGAGATAGCAAATTTAGGGCCTCAAAGGAGGCAAATCAGTAAGGCTTTCAAATTTGAAGAAAAGCCCAAGGACCCTTCAGTCATTTTACAAAACATGTATATTGATAAGAAGAATGGAGGAAATGAACCATTTTTGTTGTCCTCAGTGATCAACAATCTCATATTGCATAATTGAATGCTTGATTTTGATGCCTCTCCAAATGTAATGCCTTTGAGAGTCATTTCTCAATTGGGGATGGACATCACCAGCCCTTACAAAAATGTGTCATTTGATTCAAAATCTACACCTGTAAATGGCTTTATCAAAGATGTCAAGGTGTCATTGGTAGCTAATAAAGATATATTTGTGTCGATGGATATTGTAATCATTGATAAGCCTGATGCTTAGTGTATGTTATTATAAAGAAAATGATGTGCCTCAATTGGAGGGAAATTACAAATGGACTTTTCATATGTGATCGTACCTACCTTTGCTAGGACACCATTCGTTTTGTATAGAATACCACAAATGCTTTGGAAAATATGGATTCATTTGTTAGTTTTTATAGCATCGGATGTGTTATAGCCACGAAATTTGGTAGAGAGGCTAGAATTCATGAGATCTCCAAAACCCACAAATCGTTTCCGGAAATTCTACCTAGAAGTGTCTCAATTAGATTATTAGCCTATTTTTAAATATTTCCTAAGTCTAAACTTAGGGAATATGGATAATTAATAAATAGTAATTGAGATAAGGTGAGAATAATCTAGAAACTCACTCATATATATCCATAGATGATCCTATCCATTGATTAAGTTTTAATCTTGGTCATTGGTGCTCCAACAATGGATAATAAGAGGCGATCGACATGGTGATGGAGAATACAATAGAGTTACTTGGAGAATTTGATTTTCCATAGTAGCAGCAATTAGGTGTGGAAGAGTTTGAGCTTCAGTGAGGTAGAAGAGTGTTAAAAATGGAAAAAATAAATTCCAATTTAATTTGTTCTTGAATTAAATTGTGAATTAAAATCGAGTTCTATTCTCATAGAAACTTGTAAATAGTTAATTAAGTTAAATTGACTTAATTGGCTTAGGAAACTCGAGTTGGAAGTCTATCCGGAGTCATGTAAGTGTGACCCCTAAATTTAGGGGTCCAAATTGATTTCAAGAGTTGTAATTAGATATCTCTGTCCAACTAAGTTATAGTCAGTTAAACTTGTTCTAATTTTTGGAGGAACTAGTAGAGGTCTAGTAGTGAGTTGGTGCATCAGTGCATCCTCAGTGCCACACCAGCTAACTAAAGATTCACTCGTAAATAACTCATGCATGTCGGTTCAGAGGAAGACCCAGTTGAGACTAGAGTACAGGGACAGTGTACTATCAGTTGTATAATTTTCCGAGTTGTACAGATGGTGCATGCAATCAATTGAGGACCTAAGTTTGGATTGTTCAGTATGGAAGAAGGATTTCCCAATTAAATATGGGCTAATTCCTCTAGGAATTGTGCAAGGAAGTAGGGGCTTGGCATGCAACATATTTGGATAGGTGTTGGCTTGAGATGGCTTGTGAGGTAGAGAGTTAGATCATACTTGTGTAGGAATTGTTCTAATGAGAACAAGCATTGTATATTCTTCTCATATCTTCTAGTTAATGCAATATAGATAGTCGATGTTTTGAGAAATTGCTTTCCCCAGAGAAATATTGTGTTATGTGTCATTGATATTCTTCCTCTTTCTACTTATTGTTTTCGATGATTTTCAATTTCCGTTGACAAGAGTAGAGTATATTCTTGTATTATGTTTTAGAAAATTACATGAGTCGTTGATCTAAATAAAAATCTACATGGTATCAGAGCTTAAGACAATATAGAAGAGGAGATTTCGGGTTTATTGTGCAAGTGAAATTCAAATTTGCAGTGCATACTTCAGAGTCGGAAAATGGCTTTCCACTGTTTGAGACTTGAGTATGCCTTGGAAGGAAGCTCGAATTACATATCCTAGAAGGACAGGATGGAAGCAGTGTTGGAAGACAATGGCCTCAAGGAATTATTTGATCATGACATTCCTAAGCCTCCAGCGTCAGATTCTAAAGATCTAGCTGAATGGAGAAAGTGTGTAATAAAGGTGAGGCATATTATCATTAAGGGAGTTCGAGACCACATTATCTCGAGTCTCCATGGCAAGGAAACTCCATATGATATGTGGAAGGCATTGACAGACCTGTTTTAGAAAAGCAGCGACCATCGGAAGTTGGCATCGAAGGACAAACTCAAAAAGATCAAAATGGAGAAGGGAGACTCAATTCCGAAATACTTGACCAAGCTCACTCATTGTCATGATGAGCTTGGAAGTGTTGGGATTACTATTTCCGAGGACGATATGGTGAACCTAGTTCTTCTATGACTTCCCAAGTGTTGGAAAAGTTATCAAGACTTTGTCAATGGGAGGGAGAAGCCGCCATATTAGGAACGAATGTGGTTAGATTTGGGGTAGGAAGAGATTCAGAGGAATACCAGAGATGGATCCTCATCAAAGACTGATGATGAGGAAAATTGTGCCTTAGCGAGTAAGGAAAAGGAAGGGAAGGGGAAGGCATCCCATTCAAAATTGGATTCTTGTCATGGAGGCAAGAAGAAGGACATGTAGAAAGTCAAGTGCTTTCATTGTCGCGAGCTAGGACATTTTTCTACAAATTTTCCGCTCAAGAAGGCCAAGAAGAAGCCCTTAGCAGGAGAGGCAGGTGAGGTTCTTACCTCACAATTCGAATTGGACTTTACCCTCATCACATGTATGGTGTCATCAATGACGAGTAGCGTATGGTACCTAGACAATGGAACTTCTTTCCACAGGGCAGGTAACAGGGAGCTCTTTAGTGACTTGGAGGAGAAGGATCTCCATATGCATATCAAGATGGGTGATGATGAGAGATATAGTGCTATCGGGCTTAGTACAATTACCTTTCAAAGCGAGTCAATATTCACACCACTCAATATTAGTCTATTTGCCAGTTAGACTAACTACAACTAGTTCAACTAAGTCAAACTGAACACAACTCCATCAACTCCTGATCCAACTCCACAGAACTCAATCACCGAAGTCCTAACTGAAGTCCTCCATGCAATAGCTCAAGTTAACCCATAGGAACCACGTATTTCCTTCTGGCAGCTGCATGTGCCACATCTGTAGCTCGAACTGAAGTGCTCCAAGAGAATAAGATAATGTTTATAGTCCAAATATTATTAAGGGCTAATAATATTCGACTGATCTATTTTTAGCTTGGCAGTCTAAAAATAAACTCTGCCCATATGTCTAAAAATAGAGGTCCATCTATTTTACCAAATTGACCAATCATCCACAAACAACATCCTGCAATTCATAGACCATGATCCATATGTCTAAAAATAGACATAGTCTAAAAATAGACTTGCGCCAAAAATAGCCTACGGGCCCACTTAGTGAAGGCGACTTCTTTCCACTAAGCTCCATCATCTTGTTGCATTCTTAACACACATTCTTTCTTGCTCGACACCCTTTTATCTGAAATAGTCGTGCTGTCAGCGGTGATTTTTCTCATTACAGTCGCGTTGATGACCTTGTCAACATGGGTTTTGACCACAAAAGTAGTGCTGATCCACCTTATCAGCACAAATTTTTACCATAAAAATAGCGTTGATCGAAAAAATGAGATTTTTTTAGGGTTTTTATTAGAAATGTCTAGTGTGTCTTGATATCTGAAGTGTGCTCATGCTCTGTGTGCATACAATTTTCCATTATTTTTGTTGATTTCTTATTGGTTTGCAAAATCCCATCCCATTGTTTGAAGTAGTGAAAGTGAATTTTGGTTGAGTATTTAGTTATTGAGTCAATTGAGTTTATTGTTTGTTCCTTGTATGTGTGAAAGGAATATTGATTTGTTGCTGATTAAAGCATTATTATTTCTTTTGAGAACCATAGAAGAAATCACATTTGCATTCTCTTAGCTTTCATCTCAAAGTTTGCATTTTGAATTGCATTAGATTACATTGCATTCAAATGTTATTTTTGGGATTATTATTGAACAAAGATTACATTGCTTAGTGTTGAAAGCTGAAAAGTGAATTTTCATCCATTGAGAAGAAGAGTAAAAAAAATCATTTTACTTTTGATAGGTGCATTGGAATAGTGAAAGTGAAAATTCTAGTTAGGAAGCTTTGTTTGTTTCATACATGATTATTGCCTCAATGTTTGTGTTTTTCCCTACACTAAATATCTTTCATCGAAATGAAAAGAATTATTTTTTCTCATATTAGTTGCATCATATGTGTATTCACGTGAAATCGATCTTTGACCCTTAAAACTGAAACTTAATCCAAGATCAACGTTAAAATTTACCTAAATTAACCTAACGAGCATTTGGAACATCAAATAAAACATTTAGAGGTCTAGGCTAGAGACGACTTATGGTCTTGTTAAATGTAGGAGCTATCATTATTTTCCAGCATTGTATCTCGAGGGTGAAATCTCGTTCCAGGTACAGAAGTGTATAGGACCGTTCTCCAGTACTTTGGGGTATATCGAACGCGCTCCATGCATGGTAAGTATATGGGAATGATCTTATCGAATAATTACACATTAGATAGAACTACTACGGACTGCACTCCTACCTACTGTCACGTATATTTTGGGAGTCCCCAATAGGTTGCTATCCATCCATAGGTAACCGAATTTACCACATTAGATGCCATGATACACCGAACACAACATTCAAGGAGATTGGTTGTCCTACATTAAGTCATTGGTTTGCCAAGGTGTATATTGCAGTTCATGATTTCTTGGTAAATATTTATGCCTAGTTACCCCTTTTTTATTTATTTTTATTAAGCTCTAAACTAACCACATTTTTGAATGGTTTGATGGCCTCCATCCAACCATGGTGGTATTAATGCCATGCAAAGATGGAAGAGTCTACCTCCAAGGTTGCGTAGCCAAACAAGTAAGCCCACATAGAGTGCAATTATTTTAGAGTAGCACAAATCGATCGAGGAGGCCTTGATTTTACAAGGCACGAAATGTTTGGTACACATTTGATTCTTCAATTTCACGTCCCATCCATTATTCGATGTTGTCCATGTGGAGTCACTGTAAGTTGTCCCCTATGCATTTTATTAAGAATATCATAGAGTTGGCACATTCAAACATGATTTGGAAATAAATCAATCAATTTTACTTACAATACACCATTGATACCTTAGTTGAATATCATAAATTCTCCAATGTAATGTGTCAAATCAATTTTCATCATACATTTTGGTTGATGTTTACTTTCCACTAGGTCTTTGGTTTGAATCCCATGGGGAGGGTGAGGACAGGTTGATGATGGATGCCACTATTAAGTAACCCCAACCCAGGTTCAACCTAATTACCAAAAAAACAAAAAAAATATGTCTTTCTTTGCTTTCTTTGAGCTACCTCCTCATATGCATACATAATAATGATAATACAATGATGTGTTGGTTCTTATGACATGCTTAGCTAATACTTATCTTATTAACATGTCTTTTGGTGAAGACAATATTTGTAGTTCTCTTCCAAAAACACAATAACATTTGATCTATAACAAACCATTACATAATGTAAAGATTGTCTTTACTTTGTTTTATGACATATTTTAATTTAAAACCATGCCCTATCATTCTTTTCTACTAACATAAAACAATATTTTATACAATTAAATTCACTAACCTATTCTTTAATACAAAATGGTTGTGGAAAATAACTCATACTTACTAGTTGTTGCTCTTTCTCTGGTAGAGTTAGGCATCCAGCAAGATCCTTCACTCTTCTCTAATGGGTAGCAAGGTGTTTTAGAAAGGAAATGAGGTTTTCCTACTGGAGGGGAAGTTACGGGCTGGTTGAGCTAATGATATTTTTTTCAAACACCCCAATGCACAAATACAAAAACCAAATTCTCCATTACTCCCATTAATACAGTCAAAATGTTTTTTCTATTTTATTATAAACCTTTCTCTTCTTGTAATACTGAATGGTACCTTTGCGTTGGGGGGTGGGGAGGTTTGATCTCAGTACCATAATCAAGCACATGCCAAGCAACCAAACATGAGCTACTTTTCCATGATAATCCCCACCACCTCACTTATGGTTACATAAACCTCCCACAAGAAATTTATATAGATACAAATGTTTCTGTGATTCATTCCCTCTGATCAGCTAGCCAAGCAAGTTGGAGAGAAATGGGCAATCTTGGACGAGAAAGCTTAAGAATATTTTCAAACAAGCAAGGATGCCACCTTCTTCGATCTCAAACCACTTATGAAGATCTTGAGTTGATGATCCAGGTGGATGTTGGTGGCCACCCACCTATCCCATTTGGACCCCTGCAACTGTCTCTTTCAGTTTTTCAGTTTCCGTAATTGTAGCACAA
>APFE030220385.1:23309-37787 GCA_000404065.3 Pinus taeda
TAGTACATTTGGTGACCGTTGGGATTCAGATCCCAAGGTCTCTTGGACTGCTTTGTCCATTCGGCTTCCACGCTAACCCTTTAGGATTAGGTGTCCAACATTTTATTAAGATCAACAAGTGGTTTTTCCTTAATAATCGTGCTCAAACCTTTGCTCATGCCAGCATTCAACTCCTTTGATAAGGATTTCAAGTAAACGCCAACTTGGCTGGCAATTTGATCAATGTCCATTTGCATGACTATGGCACAAGGGCGAAACCTTTGTCATACCCACTAATTTCAACAACTCCACATTCAATCTTTGCTCCTCGATTGGCCAAATTGTCATCCTCTCCATCGAGGAGTCTCAATACATGAAAAATGGACACATCTTCGAACTTTTTCAGTTGGAGAGCAATTCCTTTTACAATGGAAGGAATTGGAGATTTATCATGTAATAGAAACTTGGATATTGTTCTGACAACAATCATTGAGTTCCCTAATTTTTTTTATCTTTCTTATGCGTCTTTTCATTGCAATATCATGACCTCTCCACAACTCTAAGCACTTAGCTTTGTTGTTTGTCGTTGTACTTGGTCCCCAAGTGTAACTTATTTCGTTATTTTCCTTGGGGCTAAAAATCACCCCTCTTGCTCGCGCTGCCCCAATAAATAAATTTATGTTAGATCAAAAACTTTTCTGATCCATAATGTATATAGATGCTTTTCGGATTAAACTATATAATAAATTTATATTAATAAATATTTATATTAATAAATCCGCGCCTAAATCTATTTAACTTTAGATTTATCAAAGACACGGCAAAAAATATACCAAACCTCTAATTAAAAAGAGAGGGAAAAAAATAAAAAAAATAAAAAAAAATCCATTTCAAAATTAAATATATATAATAACTAATATATTAGGCAAATAATAATTTTTTCATTTATAAATTTTATTTATTTTTAATCCTAATCCCACTTCTCTTTCTCACTCGTAATTTTAAGTTTCCATCGTCTACCAAACATAAAATTGCAATACAACTGTGAAAGGATACGTATGGACATGTAAAGGCACAAAACGCTTTATTTTATGTTATGTCATGTTTGGATAAGGGTGTACAATATTAAGTTATGATTTGACTTTCTTGCAAATTGATTTTGTATGAGACAAAATCAATTTGGCTTATCTGTGACACCTTTCCAATTTATTAAATAGTATACATGGTTAGACTTTTAAATTTATTTAATTTATTAAATGAAAATGTGAATATGATATTTTTTATTTTATTTTAAAAATTTATTAATTATAGTCAAGTCTTTCTTATATAATTTTGAAGTTTTATAAAAGTGAACATGTGATAATATTTATTTTTATTATTATTTAATTGTTTATTCATTATATATTTAATATAAAATTTATAATGCTTTTATTATATTTTATATTATTCAATGTTATATAAAATATACTAGAAATTTATGAAATGCTTTTATTAGTTTTATATTTTTATATTTCATCTATAAATTTTATGTGTTTTGAAATGTAAGAAATTTTTAGGACTAAAATCATAGTTTTAAGTAATGATAATATTGATTTTATGCATTTTATGTTCAGATAGGATTTTGTGTTTTTGGTTTGTTTTTCTAAAAAATTTAATTAATTTTGATTGTTTGAGGTATTTATAGACTAATATTGTTATGTAGTTATGTAGTGAAGATTTTTTGTTGTGGGGTAATGTTAGATACTGGTTCATGGTTATTAAATGAGGTTAATGAAGAAGGTGATGGTGCAATATCACTTGAAATTAGCTACCTCAAAATCATGATGCAGAAAACAACTAGATGTAGTTCCTCACAAGTGACATGGAGGTTTGGAACTTATTGGTTTCTTTATCTCGATCTCTCATTCCCTCCCTCATGGTACTCACATCCACTCATAACTTTAAAGTATATATGGATACATGTGAGTGTTGGTTATCGTTTGAATGGAGACTTGCTTCGTATGTTGAAGAATGTGATCAATAACTTTGGTTTTCTCATCAAGTCATTAATCTCTCATTCATTGGAAATAGTGGAGGTTGAATTGAGTCAGTGGGCATTCAGTTGGACCGTCTCCCTCCTTTTCGATATTCCTTGGATGCTCCTGGTCACCTTCTACCTACTAGATAAGAGATGAACAAGATCACGAGGGAAGACATCTACATGCAGTTCATCTAGGTCACCTGGGTCAATCCCGCGGGAGGGTTGCACCTACAGATGGTCTCTATGCTGAGCACTTATTGGAGTTGAGAGATGGGCTCATTATTCGACCCTAGTATACGTTTCACCATTGGACACATGCTCTTCGCATTCCTCTAGACCAGTTCAAAGTAGGTTCTCATAGACTCTAGGTAGAGACGGGCCACCATATTGATAAACCAGACATAATCTGCTAGGTATGTCACTTACAAGAAGTAGAGACTAAGGTGCGCTTCATTTTTGGATGTGCTATCTAATACAAGATCAAAGGAAGGTTCCATTGCTTGTTCAGAGACTCTCAAACCCTCACAGACTTTTTCAGGTATCCGATAAGAGAGTTTGGCCCTATATATGCAGGAGGCTCTAAGGTTCTGAGCGCATATTCTTCGGACCCCTTCAAACCAGGCCCCACAAAGAGGATCATGACATTTTTCAGGGTACTACCTTCAGACAGGGGCACAAAGAGAACGATTGATATTGTTTCATATCCAGTCTCTAGACCAGTGAGGATTCGTGGGACCTCACCTCGCCACACGCGATCTTAGCAACAAAACTGTCTTAGATCCATCCCTGCGAGACAGATTAGGTCCTCCAAACCTCAGCAATGAATGAACTCCCCCAGACAACAAGTCAGTGGACAGTCTGCACCTCCCACTTGCCCTTCATTAGGCCAACAAACTTTATCGAATTTTTTTGAGCGTTCTTCAGTCAGCCTCGGATCTTAGGAGAGATGGGTCTGATTCTCAGACCCATTAGCCCCTGGATGTTCTCCGTTAGGGCATTCCATTTATTGTATCATTTATGGTCCTGCATTATACCTTTTATATTCATGCATTGTATTTTTGATAGGAGACCGTTTGGTTCTCCCACATTTTGTGGACATCATTGTACTCAACAGTCCCTTTGCCCTATTTTGTGGTCTTTAGTTGGACATAAATATAATTATCTTATCTTATGGACTATTCATTAAAGGTCTTAAAACCTTTGAAAATTATCAGAGCAAAGTGAGCCCAACATAGCAAAGTAAGATTAATTCAGTAAATAAACCACAAGAAATTATAATCCAAATGAATTATAAGTGAATGGGACAAGTTATGACACTTCATTTCAATTTATTATTTCAACAAATCACTCTCCACTGTCATCAAACCAATAATATGTTGTGGTGTTGTGTTAAGCTTTGCACTATAAACTATAAATTAAATTTTTTCTAACCAAAAATTGGGTGGAGCTAGTATCCATGTGCTATGTTAAGTTTGCATTACAAACTATAAACTATTTTTTCTAATAAAAAAATTGACGGAGCAATAATTTGTGACTTGACCATTGAAGCCACATCAGAATGAACCTATATTAACTCATCATATACAATCTCTACCTCACTTTAGTTTTGAACCTGTAACTATATACAACAAAAAAGCACCTACTTTTAATCATTAGACCCACTTGCATTATACTATAAATTACACTATATAATTACTTATACCCTACTCAATTCAACATCAATTTAATGATAACTACTTATACCCTACTCAATTGAACATCAATTTAATAAGTTAAAAAGTTCAATATCAATAAATATTGATGTGTTGATATCATATGACTTTGTCAAATACAATTTGACATTTTAATAATTATATTAAAAATTATTATATAAAAACAAAACTCCTATTTTTAATGATTTAATAATTAAAATTAAATTATGTAAAAACAAAATTTTCTAAGCAAAATTGTAATAAATATCCTATATATAATTTATATATATTAATATATATACTAATAAACTCCTTCCATAAAAGGAAATTGGTTAATTGAAAAATTTCCTAAAATTTCCAGTTTAATTATCAACTTTGTATATTAAATAAAAAGTTTTATTTAATTGTTGTTGTTGTTTTTTTTTTCAAAATAATTTGATTGAATCTCTTTGAAAATTTAAATGAAAGTTTTGTCATTGTTGAGCCCAACGGGGTTGGATTTAGTGGTAGGAAGTTAAAGTTTTTTACTATTAAGCCTAAAAATATTGGATAACATTGAATTTAATGGTGAAAAGAAATAAGTTTTTAATTAATGGTGGAAAGAAAGAAGCTTTTGACTATTAAGTTCTTCTAGAAAACCATGAATCCATTGAAGTAATAGTCCAATACAATCGAAATAATAATGAAATGTGTGGTTATACAAAAAAAAATATTAAATAGTTTTGTGATATAAAAAGCTATATTAAATAATTTCTTAACCAATATACATCTAAATAAATCAAAACCCACTCTATATAATCTTTTTTTTTTTTAAATAACTCCAGCAATGATATGGTGAACCGTTCTTTTCTTTAGGGTGATCTCCGAAAACTCTGATTGAAAAAATTTCACAGTGAAAAATTGCTTTGAACTCGTCAAGTAAAACAAGTTTTCCATACTACACACTAAAATACATTAAGAAAACCAGGAATTTTTCCTGCTTGTGTTAAAAACTCCAGTTTAATCTTCGAGACTTCGGACCAGGAAACGAACTCCACTCACGAGTTCCTCAAATGAGATTGCAATCGAGTGAAAAAGATATTACGAGTCAGGTCTGGCCGCAGTCGGCTGTGCTCAGCCAGACAAAACGACGGACCGTTGTGGGGAAAAACTTTTTATGGTCAGAAACTTGTGGGAAGCGTGAGGGTCAACTTAATTAAAATTGACTTGAGGAAGCGCTGTTGACTGGTGACTGAGAGGAAGAAACTTGGAAGGAACCAAGGAAGTCAGCATCATGCTTGCATCCCCTGGAAACCACCAGAAATGTGGTCTGATTTCGCAAGATATACCAAATACAAAGTTACCAGACATCCTTTGATTCACTGTTTGGGATTACCCAAGGGCTTCCATGGCTGATAGGGGGAGCATGAACATGGGGACACGGATTCTCCTGTGTCTGTCTCTGTGTTTGATGATGCTGATGCCTTTGGCCATTATGAAAAATGGTTTTGATGCAAACAATTTCCATCATATCTCTGGCCATAGCCGCAGGCTTCTACAGAGTCCTCCTGAACACAAGGCTAGTGTAAAAAGAGGCGTGTTGAAAACTGTTTTGCTGATAGGCCTCGGGGGTGTTTGTGGTTTTATTGTGGTGGGGAGTTTAACTATTTTTCTTCTGTGGTTTGCACCGTGGCTCTTACGAATTTACAATCAGTTCAAGAATAGGAGGACTAGAAGTCCAGAGCAGAGAACAGTTGTGCCCTGTAGACCCATTGAAGAAGAAGAAGGAAGCAGCATGTCTTGTGATAGAGGACTTCGAATGAAAATGAGTGATCTGCTCACTGCTACCGATAATTTTGACCAGGACAGAATTATTGGGTATGGTGGTTTCGGGTTCGTGTATAAGGCCATTTTACCACAGGGGAAAGTGGTGGCTGTGAAGAAGTTGAGCATGGATGCCTGCCAGGGGATGAGAGAATTCCAAGCAGAAATGGAGACTCTGGCGAAAATCCAGCATAAGCATTTGGTTGAGATTTTGGGGTATTGTAAATCAGGGCAAGAACGATTACTCGTCTACAGATTTGTGGAGAATGGGAGCTTAGATGAATGGCTGCACGACAGAGGAGATCCAGAGAGAATACTTGATTGGAGAAAAAGGCTTAAGATTATCCGTGGTGTGGCTGCTGGGCTCTACTTTTTGCATCATGTTGCTGTGCCCAGTATCATTCACAGAGATATAAAGGCCAGTAATATTCTGTTAGACAATGAGTTTGAGGCTCTTATTACTGATTTTGGTCTGGCAAGGAATTTAAATCCTCAAAAGAGTCATATATCTACCCAGGTAGCTGGGACACTGGGGTACATGCCTCCAGAATATTTTAATGGATCCATTGCTACGAAGCAAGCTGATGTTTACAGCGTTGGAATGTTGATGATGGAGATTGCCACTGGAAGGAGGCCTAATCTTTGTATCAAGGAGGATAGCCACAGGAGAACTCTGCGAAGTTGGGTGTACGAACTGATGGAAGAGAAACGCCACATGGACTTAATCGATGAAGAAATTAGAGAATCATTTCAATCTGATCAGCATTCAGAGAAAGAAATATTGGAGTTTCTCAAAATTGGGTGCCTTTGCACGGCTCATAAACCCGAAGAAAGACCTTTGATGCGAGATGTTGTCTCTATGCTGGAAGCTCTAGCTCCCCAAGACATAGACTGAGGTAAAATGTTCTACTTTTTCTTATTAATCCAGGTTTCATTGACTCTTCTGTGATATTTGGGTCCATATATTGCCTGCTTGCACAGACCCATATCCACAGGGAATTGGTCTTCAATTCTCTATAACTTTAATCATTGTATCATTGCCAGTAGCTATTAGAGATATAGTTCAATCTAAAGTAAGTGAGAAAATTTGGCAAAAGCCAAAGGAACATATGAACTGCTATAGTATGGAAATAAATCCTATGATTATTTATGAGGAATATAAACGCTAACAGAAGTCCATATCAGTCTTCAAAAGACAATTGACATGTAGGATAAAGATGAGTTTGCAAAACCTAGAAATTGGAACAAGAAGATGGGAACGAATGGAAAAAACAGAACACTCATGTCGTCTATGTGAGGAACAATCCTTTGTAGATGAAACTCGTTTGCTGCTAAATTGTTCCAGATATGACAAACTTTCCGTCCAAAGGGCTGAATGCTTTGTTGAATTTTCTAGCAAACATATAGGAAACTTTCTCAAGGAGTTGTTAAATTGTTTTAGCTATGACGAACTTTCAGTCCAAAGGGCTGAATGCTTTGTTGAATTGAATTTTCTAGCAAACATATAGGAAACTTTCTCAAAGAGTTGTTAGAGCATAGAAACAATTCCTTTTTCTAGCACAGTCAGAGATGAAAAAGTTTATAAATGTATTGATATACAAGTCAATATGAGGGATATATATTTGTACTTACATCATATATCTTATACAGCTAAATAGAACTAGATAAATTTCATGGACTCTATTTTTATGATTTCCCATAGATCCTGTTTGGGCTCTTCCAGGGTTATAATAAAAGTTCTGTTTCATTTGATGTCAAATTCATTTGTTCAGCTGGCTTCTTGGGTCATTTCTACTATTGCCACATTGCATTGCTTTAAATGTTCCCTTGACCATAAAAGATTGTGTGGTGTGATCCTTAGATTAAGGATACGGGTTGCATTCCTATTTCAACTGCTTTTTGGATGTGGTTGATACTCCGACTGTTTCCAGAGGAATTACTTGCTAAAATCCATGGATGGAACTTAAGCAGTAAAGATGTTTGCAATGTCGCAGTTAGGGGAGTTATATATGGCTTTCATTACTGTACGAGGCAAAATAGCAATGGGCTATACCTTATTGGCATTGTGATGTGGAAAATCAGATACAGAAGCTCAAGCACATAAGATATGAAGTATTTGGCAAATAAAACGTCATTATTAATTACTGAGCATCTATTTATAGTAGACTATTAATCCAATTAATAACGGCTTTGATGATCCTAAGGATAACTTTTGGTAATCTCAATGACAGTTAAACTCTATGTGCATGACAACCAATCCGCATGATTTTGCATGACAGCAATGTGATTGTCCTCAACTAGTACTGGCAGCTAAATTGCTTGATTGTGCATGACAAGTGTCATTATGCCAACTAGAAATGACAAATAATAATAAATGAGTATTTAATTTACCTAAATATCTGATCCTAAGGAGGTAGAGTGAATCAATTTAATTTGATAACTTTGAGGATCTGTGGCTCGTCATTTTTCTTTCTGCCTTAAAAAGCATTGGCCTCATATGCGACCAACAGGTGGGGAAAACGATGCTGCATTTATGATGATAAATCCACTTAGCCTGCTGAGGAAACTGGCATCTCTTGGCAAGAAGATACGACCCGCATGATGCTAGAGCCATATCTAGCAGTGAAGGCTGCATATACCTCAACTGGTGGCCGAAAACATGGAACAGTATCCTCTACATGAATAATCAGAACCCTGAACTCCAACGTGGATTCCTCATAATGCTAAAGCAAATTGACATTGATCATATCGTGAATAACAAAATGAGATTGAAGGTCAAGTCAGAAAGTATTAGCGGAAATCTGTTGAATGATTGTGTATGGCCCACATTTGAGTGGTTTGACATTGTTATGTTCCTTGACCTTGAACCCCTGCTTGTCCAAAGTAAGCCAAACTTTGTTGCCTACTTGAAAAGTATATTGTATTCTCTATTGATCCATCGATTGCGTTTCCTTTGAAAAAGTCTCTGTGTGAATGTCAACATCGTTGGATTGAAGGCATTACAAGTTTCTAACATAACTGTGTGCTTTGTTTTGTTGTTTATTATCACATGTGGCAGTAGGCAAAGTCAAAGAAAGAGGCATTTCGTAAGGAGCCAAAGGCTGAAAGCCAAAATAAACTTCAAAGGGGAAATATAGGTTGAAGGATGGATAGCCCTATTGGAGGCATGTTCTATGTGAATTAGACTAAAATCCCTCTTTGAAATAGAAGACTAATAGAAAATTCCAAGGAACTGGATAAGAGTACGATTAATTAATTTAGTTTGACCATCGGGCTATGTATGAAGCACTATAGAAAATTTTAATGGTGTACCCAAAAATTTCCATAAGGACCTCAAAAATGTCCAACAAATTGTGGGTCTCGACTCTTGATCTAAGACAATATTTGTAGGGAGACCAAAATGTCACCAAACAGGACCAAAGCAGAGTTGGGCTAGGTGACCAGTAGATGAGATCTCAGTGCATGCTATAAACAGAACTATTTTGCTGAATCTGTCAACAACCAAAAAAATGTAATCATAATGTGCAACAGTCATAGGAAACCAACTGACCAAGTCCATGGAAATAGTTTCCCAGGGACATGATGAAATGGTAAAGGGAAAGGAGAGTCGCTTCTTATTAAAATATTTGGACCTCCAACAAATTGTTCAACATCTCAGGAAATTAAAAAAAATTCTATGCATATGAGGTTAATAGAAACAGTTGA
The DNA here is from genome assembly GCA_000404065.3 of Pinus taeda. Taxonomy (NCBI): domain Eukaryota; kingdom Viridiplantae; phylum Streptophyta; class Pinopsida; order Pinales; family Pinaceae; genus Pinus; species Pinus taeda. Next base: position 32,508 of record APFE030220385.1, read on the forward strand.
CGCGATGGGGAGTCTTCTAATTGACCTAGGGTCCACCATATACCTGCCTTCAAAAGAGTCTCTTGTTGTCCACCTTGAAGTACACAAAGATTATCGAATTTCTACAATAAATTATCTTGCAAATAAAATGCTTGATATGGCTCTAAATTAGAAGAGGAAGGATGCTAAAGTGCATTGTAGACTTTGCCAAAATCCTGATCTGAATCATATTGGTGTGCCTAATCATGGAAACCAACACGGGAAACGCTCAATGCAGTTATGAGGAGAGCAAAAGAAGGACGACTCAAAAAATTGACAACTTTGTTAGAAGCATCCTTTTTTTACTTGATGACTAGATAGATTTTCTCTGAAATGAGGATGCCCATTTGAAATGTCATTCTTCTTGAAGTTTGTTCTGTGATTGCAATGACAAATGATTTGTGTGCACAATTGTTTCCCTTCTCAAAAGATAGTGATGTCAATACTTGATTGACTGGACAAGAAGATGCAATTCTTTATCATAAGTAAATAAGAAAAGATAATTTTATTAATTTCCAACAAGTCACCACAAATAGGTAAATGGGACTACTAATTACAATAGTATCAACACACTGTGGGAGTACAAGGGCTACTCCTATATAAAGACCAAAATCAGAGAGTAATTCTACAAGTGACCATTGTCCCTGAGTACTCTTAAGGCAGAGCAAGAAGCATTTGTTTCTATCTCAAAAGGTTGATGCAAATGTGGCCATGCAAGAACAAGTGCAGAACCAAGATGTTCCTTGAGTGTAGGCAAAACTTGTTCATGTACATTAGTCCAAACAAAGTGGGTCTCATGCTTTTTTGGTAGCTAACGATAAATAATATGATAACACCAAGAATAAACTTGTGATAAAAATAAGCCAAGCCAAGAAAACTGCAAAGCTTTGTAAGATTGTGAGGAGTGGGCCAAGAGCAAACGACCTCAACTTTAATTGGATCTACACGTACTCCTTGAGTTCTTCACTCTTGATAATAAGCGAAGATATGCAAATCTCTGTTTGTGCAAATGAACATTTTCGAAAATAGGAAAATGGTTTATTTTGTTTCAGGATTTGATGTGTCCTTGAATACACGCCAATTTTCTTTCCAAGTTTTTGAAAAAATTAGATTGTCATCAAGATATATGATTATGAAATCCTCAATACGTTCCTCTAAATCTCATGAAGCATCCTCATCAGTGTGGCAGAAGCGTTGTTAAGCCCAAAAGGCACTACCAACCACTCAAGGGTCAGAAAGACCCATTTTAGTTTTGAAAGTGATTTTCTATGTGCCATCTTCTTTGATACATACTTGATGATAATCACTTTTTAAATCAAGTTTAGTGAAATTTTTTTCTCCTTGTCACTGGGTCAAGTTGTCATCTATGTGAGGCAGTAGAAATAATTTTTTTTTTTATTGTGATATTGTTAAGTGCTATAACATCAATGCACGGACACGTAATGGGTGCCTAATGGTTATGAACATGTGTTTCTTCCTAAGGGGTCATAGGTTCAAAACTAGAGGGGGTTAAAGTATGTACACTTCCATAGATTTTAGCATTTAAATTGCTGTGCGAAGGGGGGTCTCTTGTCCCATAAACAAGGGGCTCTCATACGCCAATTTGATGTTTGACTTGGCTGTGGCCTTAAATTTAGATTATTATTATTATTAGTTACTATCCTTTTTTAAGAAGAAGAAGAACTCGAGATACACAAGGAGATAGGCGTATCTCAAGGAGATAGGCTAGGCCTGATGAAGACTTTATTAAAAAAATCTTGAATTTGATGCTTTGTCTTCTCATTTTGTAAAATTGAAGTGTGATAAAGTGGTGCACCTGGTAGAGAAACTCCATGACGCAAATCAATAGCATGGTCAAAGAAACGTGTAGGAGGCAATATGTTATGCTCTTGAAAAACATAAATGTCATTTTTAATGAAGTTTCTAAAAGAAAGTAACTGCTAGTTGTAACTGGGCCTGAGTGATGAGGAGGTTCTCTTGATCATCTTGGTGTTGATGAGTGCCACTTGTCCTTTCTAACTCATTTTGAGGATGGGATTCTCTATTTGTTTGTATTGGAGGTGCTGGTATATGTGGTTTTTCTATGTTGTCTGTTGCAATCAATGCCTTTGTGTTTTGTAGGTGGAAACATCGATGCTTATCATGGTTAGGTTTCTTACAATCATTATAAAAAGGGTGAGAATAAGATGGAGAAGACTTAGAAAAAGATTGAGAAGTGACAAGGGAGAAAACGTGAGGAAGAGTTTGCTTCTAAGCTGGTGCAAAAGATGGCATGCCCATTGCTGTTGGCTTGTAAAAAGTTGACAGGGTGTTGCTTGTCTTATGAGTTTCTCCTAAATGTGCAAATTGAAAAGCACCATTCAATGTCTTGATCCTTTGGAGCTTCGATTCCTTATAAACATGTCGAAATAGCCCGCTCAGAAATTTGAGGATAAAGGTTGCTGCTTCATCTTTTACATTTAATTGAATTCAAAGTTGGTTGAATTGTTGGATGTGTTCTTGCAGTAACATATGAACTTGTTGGCACAGTGAAAGCCATCCGGTGCTCAAATGATGCTTATATGTTGCTGGAGAAAAAGTCTCTCGCAATGTTTGCATATACTGAGTCCATGTCGTTCTAGGATTCTGGTTTTGTTCTCTATCGGTGACTCTAACGAAATTCGACTTAGCAAAATTGACTTTATCAAAATTTGGTAGATCATTGTAATCAAACCAAACCCCCATGTCTAAGATCAGACTATCAAGGAGATCTGGATCCCGATGAAACTGATACAGATGGACTTCACATTTGGAAATAGTTCGCACTTTGTCAATTAATAGATCAACAAAGCTAGCTAGATTTGTGACCTGGTTTATAAGAGATTGAGTCTCTTGATCGGATGTCTTCTTAGGAGGCAAGATGAGACAATAATAAGAAGACATTGGAAAGAAAAGACAATAGAAATAAGTGCTGCAATATTTCTGATTTCTCCTGAGTTTTTCAGCCTGGTTTATAAGAGATTGAGTCTTTTGCTCGGATGTCTTCTTAGGAGGCATGATGAGACAATAAAAAGATGACATTGGAAAAAAGGACAATAGAAATAAGTGCTGCAATATTTCAGATTTCTCCTGAGTTTTTCAGATTGCCAAATTGTCTGATATTTTCAGAATTCTTCAGGTCAAGTTTATTCTTCCTGATAAATTCTGTTATGTTGCATGATATTTTTGATAAGTTTTCTTCCGGACCCTTGGTGATATATTCCCCAAAAGGATATTTGCAACATCGATAGAAATGCCACTTTGAACCCTTATATCCCTATATATAAGCCCACTTATGGAAAGGGAAAATATGGAAACCCTTCAAAATAAATCTTCAATAAAATTTAAGGCAAGACCAAAAATTTCAATGTTATACTTACTGAATGGAGTGCTTCGCTTTGAAGCTGCAGTTTGTAGCAACCGAATATGGAGGACTTGGTCAATCCAATGGAGAGCACACGGCTACAAATTGTCATTTTTATTTCCAAATGCTCTATGGAATATAAGGACTCGGGAGAGGTTAGGGGACTTGAATGAGATCACATGCCTCAAAAAACTGCTATTTAGGACTCGTAATGTTCTTTGATTTTGGGCTGATTGTTCTCCCTCAAGAAGCAATAACGTCCAAATTTATATTTGTTGTATAGATATTTCCATCCTCTTTTGAACAAAAAAAATGACATTGCAACTAGATCCACATATCAGAAGTTGAGGAAAATACAAACAACAATATGAAGGATAAATGGAAGAGATGTGATGTACTGTGATTTTAGGCTGATCATTCTCCCGCAAGAAACAACAACAATTCTCAAATTTATACCCATTACATAGATTGCTTTGCTCTCTTTCCAATTAAAAGATGTCGCTGCTAAAGGAAAATACAAAGAACTATGTGGAGGGAAGATTGCAATGATGTGGCTGATTGCGATGATGTGGTCAAGCAAATAAGTACATGAGTTTGCAATAACCATAAATCTGAAGAAAGAAATGCCATAGAATAGCTTGCAGAGCCAATGGCGTCAAAATTAAAGTAGAGTTATGTGTGCAAATTTGCAATCAAATAATGTCATTTCCTTAAAAGAAAAAGGTGGTTAAAACACTAGTAAGAGGATTCCCAAGCAATGTTATAAAAAATGGATTAGTCATTGAATTAGTGGACCCCAAAGACCTGAACTAGACAAAACCCAGAAAGAAAACTAGTCTATCAAAAAAACATATAAAATATTCAGATTTTGAATATGTGTGAGTGTGTGTGTGTGCGTCCATAATCCATGTGAATCCAAACCATTATACACAAATATGCAAAGTTTCTTATGTATACGTGAGGATGAATATAACCAAAATAGCACCAAGTGCAATCCATCTTTGAACCAAAATACATCAACAAAGAGGCTGTAAATGGTCTCTAGAGTCCAAAAATAAGCTATATTGCATTGGTTTTTGGTATAGGGTAATGGTGGGGATGAGGAGACACATCCTCGGGATGGCTAAAGCATAGCTCCAAATTATTCACGGGACGACAGGTTGGGACCACCATAATGATGATGATAAAAGAATATTAAAAATGTAGAATTTACCATAAATATTTGTTGTTGCTTCAAGGTTGTAAGCATAACAAGCTACTATATAGTATTATGCTCAGCTGTTACACTTGGCCATTCTGAAAAAGTTCGAGCAATATAAAATAGGATCGAGTGACATTCCATTATTGGTTGCTAGACACGAGCAAAATACAATTTAGCTTCTACGATACAAAGAATTGTCTCTATAACAACTTCTCTTCCTCATATATCCGTTTCTATGATACAAAGAATTGTCTCTATAACAACTTTTCTTCCTCATATTTCTTGTTAATTAAGTTGCATAATACAAAGAAATGGGTACATGTTTCTGAAACTGAAACGCACTGGAAATGTGGTCCCCCAAAAATTTGGAAACAGGGAAACATGACATACATACATATCTATGTTGCAGGAAACGTAGGGCAAGGGGGCGTTTCCGTACGGAAACGGGTACAAAACACTGAAACGCGTTTGGTACGGCCCTAAAACGCGTTTTAGGCCGTACTGCCACGTTTCACGAAACTGAAACGTGGCCAGTACGACCTGAAACGCGTTTCAGGGCCGTATGACTCACGTTTCCGCTTTTTACTTGTGTTTAAAAAAAAAAAGAAATTTAGTTTGTTTTCTAATTTATTTTTAGGTTATCCTAGTGACTTCTAGTTGCTTCTAGATGCCTGTCTAA
>APFE030220385.1:38493-95889 GCA_000404065.3 Pinus taeda
ATGTAATAAATTAGAATGTATCATATATGCTTTATGATTGCACATATTTCTTAAATGTCCTAATATATATATATATTCACGTTTCCCCATTTCCAAAATTTGGGGAGGTCGCGTTTCGTATCGCTTCCCGTTTCGGAAACTCCTACCCGTTTCCCTGTTTCGTGCAACTTATATATATATATATATAGAGCACATTATATTGAAACTTGGAAAGAAATCATGATGAATAAATGAGCAAGAATATATAAATGACAAGCAATGTTCCCACCATCACATTGTGATCCTCATCATTAGTATCACCCTTTGCCTCTACCTCAATCCTCTAGGGACATTATTCACATCACCCAATTTTGATGTAACTACCTAATCCAAGCTTTAAAATATGCTATGAAAATTCTAGCATGCTTGATTAATGATTTTGGTTTGAGTAAAGGGTACATTTTTGCTAAGGCCATGATAGAGGAGTCCAACATGCAATATCACTAACATCGAGGTACATAAAGGGCTTGATGTTCTTGATTAACTACCAATTCCATACCCTCATACATGATAGAATCTAATGAAAATAATCCTGAAATTCTGAAAACTGTTAACTCTGCTGAATTTTGAATAGGATATGAAATTTTACTCTCTGCATATGAAGACCGAAGAGGTTGGAAACACTCTCAAACATCCTGAAACAATTAATGGTAACGTTAAGAATTTAAGTAAAAGTGACATTTCTTTTACTTTAAGAATTTAACATTACCATTAATTAACGACATTTTGGTGCAAACTGAGAGTGAAACCCTTTTTAAAAAAAATCCGGTCTTAGAGGTTTCTAGAAGTATTGTTAATTCATATTAACCTCTGATTAGGCATTAAAACTAAAAATGTGGGTCCCAACATTTAAATCAAAGCAAAATCAGAGAAATTTCATTTGGATTTGCAATGTATAGGCGTTGAAACACGTTTCAGTTTGTATGAAATACATTTTTGACATGTGAAATGTGTTTCATACAAACTGAAACATGTTTTAGTCGAGTTTCAGAGTTTCGATATGGAAACACGGTTGATACGTGGGGATGTCAAGTTTCCTGTAACATAGCTTGTCAATGATGATTATGTTAAAACTTAAAACATAAAAGGCATTCCCTTCTTAGTAGGTTTTGTAGACTTTTATAGTTGTGTTGAAAGCTACTATAAAACACCTTGATTCTGTAAAGAGATTAGATTCATATTTTAGATTAAGAAGTTGATTGAGTAGGAAATTTATTCAGAGATTTAGTACCCAATCCAAGTCACTACTATCTAATTTTTTTCACAATGCTTGAGGTTGGGATGGTGGAAGCATTGGACTTGAATGACTCGTGGAAACCCATGTACAATATGTAAAATTGGGATGACCCGAAAAATGAGAAGAACAAGAGCGATAGCCACAAGGATTAGCCCTTTGAATTGTTGCATTCTTGTTTTCTTGACATTGAGGCTTTGTTCGTTATAATGTTGTTCCTAAATATGCAATATTTAAATCACCAAAAACCAAAATTGAAACCCATAATACAAAACCCATGTTTTGAGTTGCAACTTGTATAATAGATTTAGTTTCAGTGTAGTACAAAATTAATGGATGGGAAAAATGATCATATTGTCCAATCATCAATGTCCATGATTGTTAAAACTGAATATATATGCTTGGAATATCCTTGAAATATGCACAAAAAAAATCCTTGAAATCCACCTAGAACAACCCTAAATTTTGTTTGGAATGTCCTTGAAATGGACGACTAGCAAGTCTTTGATTCCTTGATGAAGTCCCTAGCAGTTTGGGGGTGTTTCCTAAGGGACCCCAAGTCCTGGAAACATGAGAACACAGGCTGCACATATTTGTTTTGGGGGGACGAGTCCCCGTGCAATGTAGAAAATAAACATATTATTAAATAATAACTTGTCTAGACACTAGACTATAGATTCTACAATCTAATCATATGACAGGTCACAGAATCATGTGAATCCTCATCCTCTGCATCCTGAACATGACTAGACTATGAAATGGTATTCCAACTTGATTCTGTTGGCCTTGAAGGTACCCATCCAACATTCATATCTTCTTGCTGTGGAAGTGGGTCTAGGTCCATCCAAGGTAGGTCTTCATTCTCAAATGTTGATGTTGAGTCTCCACAAGCCACTTCGACGAGGGATCAAAATCATCCAAGGGTATGTTGCTTGATTTAGGGGTCTTGTTCAACAACTAGTCGTGCCTGGACTTGAGGTTGTACTAAACATGTCATATCATTCAAACATTTTTGTTCCAAATGGTTGTGCTTCTTGATGTGTATACTCTAAAAAAAAATCTAATTGCATTCATATCCATGATCAATACATGTCTAGCTTAATGTCTGAATCACAAACTTTTGCAAATCAGGGTATTGGCTACCAAACTTCCCCCACTAATAGGCTACAAAAAGAGTTGAAGGAAAACACGCTTTAGCAAATGAGTTGAAACCAACTCAAGTTTTGCAACGAATAATATAATTTGAAAAATTTGAAATTTCTTACCTATTGGATCTTTTAATCTGCTTTGTATTGACATAGGCATGTCAAAACTAGCAATACTCTCATTAAAATGCAAGATCTCATTATGTATCTCATCTTGTATCTTGGGATTAGGGACCATGTGCTCAAAGCATTTGTACAATCCATCTTTTACCTCCCCATTTGCTTCAAAATCTTTTGTATAATGGCATCTTCAAAATTTAGAGGCAAAAAAACTTCATCAATTGAGTTTGAAACTTTGGATAAACTTCTGTAATGGATAACATAATTTAAAAACTTTGGAGCTAGTTATGTTGGGTTTAAGTAATAGCTAGCTGCATGTAAGGTCTACTATGGTGTTGTTTGTTCCATCTATCATCAATGGTTTTCCATGGAGGGAAGTACGTTTGTCTTTTATCACCATATGCTGTTTTTATTGCCTTTTTGGTGAGATCCATGACCTCATAACCCATGGTGTGTTTATCACCATCCACCATTCATAACACTTTGAAAAGGGTCTCACTTTGTAATGAATAACATAATTTAAAAAAATTGGAATTATTTACCTTGGGTTTATGTAATAGCCAACTGCATGTAAAGTCTATGGAATTGTTTGTTGCATCTATCATTGATGATTTTCCATAGAGGAAGATACTTCAGTCTTTTGTCACCATATGTTTTTTCTATTGGCTCTTTCACCTGATCCATGACCTTATAAAAACCCATATCGAGTTTAACACTGTCCAACATTCACAACACTTTCACAAGAGTCTCACTGAATTGCACCATCTCTTTTGCCTTTTTCCAAAAGAGTTTTCAAAAACTTTGTCAACTATGTCTTTCCCTTCATCCTTTTTGCTAACCTCTTTCGTGAGTTGGCTTTTAGCTAATGGATTGCGACATAAGAAAATTCATTGCAAATTGTGTAATCGCTGTATGAACAAGCTCTTTGTCTCCAATGTATTTCCTCATAAGGTCTAAAACCCATGTGTGCTTGTAGATGTACTCGGTTATGCTTTTTGCTTGTTCCATACACTTCTTCATCTTCTTAATTTTGTCAATATCCTCAAGCATGAGGTTCAAACAATGGGTTGCACATGAATCCACAAAATGGTGGGATGTTTTTCCTCCAACATCCTTCCTACTACAACATAGTTGGAGGCATTGTTTGTGATGCTCAACTACAAAATATGAAATAATAATTGTGCATTCTTCATCTGATCGAACGCTTCCATAGATTTAAGAAACATAGTTCCTTTTGGCAAGCAATTAGGAAATTAATAATGGTGCAATATCTTCCATAAGTCCATCCATTAGACATGATTTCACACCTTGTTTTACTCCATGACTATTTGAACTCTATGAGGTATTCATCTATTCCTCAAACCTCATCTTGTAAAAGTGCCCCCCTTGATATCATGAAAACTAAGGCTTGCCCAGACCATATGAAGTTATAGAATCTAATAGAGGTTGATAATATGGAAAATTAGTAGCATTGAAAGGTATGTTTGCATCATACCACCACCTAACAATGCATTCCCAAGCAGCCTCCTTTTCCATCTTCTTCCATTTAGCATCAGTGGTGGGTTAAGCACCCGGGGTGGTGCGGGATACAAAGAAAGAGTCAAGCCTACTACGTGGCTCCTTCAAAGTGGATGAACCATGGCTAGAAACAGGTTCTTCTCTAGGTTCAGTAGGAAAACTGAAGGCTTTTTTCAAAACTAAGCATTTGATTTTGAGTGGCACGCTCATCATCGATTAAACCTTAACTTCTCCCTATCTCTTTTTTAATCTTTTTGGCCTGCGGTTGTTTTGCTTGGTATTCAATATAAACTAGCATCTTAGATCACTGAAGATGTTTTTGCAAGGTTTTACATTCTCTCTTGCATGTGCTAAGTATTGCTGCAACCTATGGATATCCCCACCACCAACATCCTTCTGACAATAGTTGCATTCTATTTTCCCTAATACCTTACCTACCTATAATTAATACTGATTGAAATGGAGTTAGTAAGGAATCAGGCATAGTGGTATAAGGCATTCAAGAATAAAACACTTGCTGGCTGGTCGACCTTACCACTCATCAGGTTGGAATAAGTCTCTCTCTTGCAGGCCATCCCTCCAAAGAATTAGAATCGGCATTCTCCCTACTATTTCTACTTAGATGTTGCAGGGAGCTGAGTCATTTGAATTGGCAATGATCCCATGTTGGGTCCCTCTTCTCTTTAGGACCCATGACAATTTTTATACCAACAGAAAAAAACCTGCAAATAAAACCTCAGGAATTCTTATTTATTAGGAAAAAACAACAATTTTAAAAGAAAAAAGAGCAGCCTAGACATACCACCACAAGTCTTCCAAATTTATAGATGAACAGCAGCTCCAATAATCCAAAACAGCAACTTCAAAACAGCTCCTAACAGCAAAAAAAAGCTCTGTAACAGCCCAAGAAATTCTGAAAATCAACCCTTGAATCAGCTCCAAACTAGCCCAAGAAATTCTGAAAGTCAACCCTTGAATCAGCTCCAAACCAGCCCAAGAAATTCTGGACATAAACTTTTGAATCAGGTCCAAATAAACCAAGAAACTTAAAAACTTTCCAAATCAGCTCTTCAGCCAGCTTTTCAAAACAGCATTTCAATCACCAATAAAAATCAACCCAAGAAACTCAACTCAAAAAAATTCAATTAGCCAGTTTGGTGATTTATTGCCAATTTGGTACAAAACTGGCTGGTTGGCATGGAATTGAAATCTTGATCTAGATCTATAAGGCCCTGAATTGGTGGGATTGACCAGTTTTGCTGGTTCAGGTCTGGTTTTGATAACATTGTTCTTTTTGTTTTCCCATGAAAAACTAAGGCATCTTTCTTTGGTTTGATCTTGAAGTCGACAACAAATGGGATGAGTTCACTGTGACTTGGGAACTAGTCATGTTGTAGCCGCACCCATGCTAAGCCATGTCGCATGGGCGAGACACTTGTTGGAATGGAAAGAGTTGTGTCAACGTTAAATCACATTGACAAATAGTGAATCGATTGAGTTGCGAAGAAAAAAGTGGCAATGCCTTGGTGGAGAATGCCAAAGTTTGATGGAGAAGACATCTCGATGGAAGTTGGAAGAGTGTGCAGATGGATGTTGGGCAAGCTTGCTACATGAGGAGGTTTTAAGTAGCAAGTGAATCACTATACAGAAACCATAATGAGGAATGCTTTAGTGAGAGCCTTTTGGGTCGCAATCCTTGGCAGCCATAGCTCGTGGTTGAAAAATATGAGTATGGGAGTGCAACTTGTCAAGAAGTGGCATGGTTGTGTTCCTTGAGTGTTGTGTAGAGTGCTATAGTTCCTTATGGAAGTGTTCAAGGTGGGACAGAGTTTGCAACAACAATGATCCAACTCCATGGAGTGATTGGAGATGTGTTGTTGGTCTAACAAGTAGTAGATTATTAAAAGACAATGAAATTGGAGGATAAGCTATATACTCGGTCATGACATTAATGGGATGCTTGATTGTGAGGGCATATTGCAAGGAAGAGTTTCTCATCAGTTGAAGTGCACTATGGTTTGAGGATGCCCCAAGCTACCTGTTACCCACCACTAGTGGGTGACCCCATAGGAGAATTTTTATCCTAGATTTGTCTTCAGCTGGCAGCCAACAACCCCTGATAGCCACCAGTGTAGCCGATATTGTGCAAGATGCCTCCGCTCCCTGATCCAGTCATATGTCCCCTCGCCCATTTGTTTAGAGCGTATGTTTGAAGGTGGGCCATCCAATCCAAAGGCCGAGGTTTTTCATTATGTAATAGGGTGCTTATGCTTGTTTCTCTTGGGCACACTTGGGTATTGATTATTTGGTGACTTGGAAGGAGGAAGGGTTTTGACTGTAGTCTTGTTCCCTTACCTTAACTAGGGGGTTAGTCCTCAACCCTAGTCCCGTGGGATCTCCCCTGCTGGCTTGTAGCTTTAGGATGGGCACTACTTGGGAAACCTCGATTTTTGTAGCGTGGTTCGCTTTTCCATTCCACGTTTTTCACTCCCCTCCGCACATTACATGACCTATTTCATCATCTTTCCTCTCTGGGTCCACAAGGCTCTGGTATTCCCGTCCCCTTGTCCACATGTCTGGGTCGGGCCTAGAACGATGCCCTGGAGGTTGATGAAGCTAAAAAAAAGGATAAAAGCATAATATGGCCACATACAAAAGGAAATAATACCACAAAATGCAAAAGATGGTCAAGACATAAAGTTTAGCACATGGGCAAAGCCAAACATGAACTCTACCACTTATCATTATGGCCATCACCTTGGTTCCTAGGGCCCCTATGAGTGCCCCTTGCATCATTAAGGAACCCTTGTATGTCTCAACCCTTGGTAGGCGACACACTGCCTCACCTTAAGGGGGTAATCGCTGTTATATCATACACATCATGCTCTCATCCCCTGGAGCCCCAAGTAGTAAAATAAGAAAAATCAATAAAAGGAAAAAGGTAAATGAAGAAGGGTGGAAAAACAAAGGTTGAAGTAACTCATTTACCACACCAAAATATGTGGATATCCCTCATCATTACCACCCTTGAGCCCATGGCATTTGGCCTTGAGACCCCTGTGTCCCCATCCACCTCATTATTATCCACATGACACCTACCACTTGAAGGATGTACCTTGGACATGTCCTTCCCTTTAGGCGCTGGGAACACCTAATAGGGTTGTTCATTAACCACTCCTACCTAGGGAGGTAACATCATTACATGCTTAAAGCCCCAAATTTGGAAGGGAAACCCACTATGAAGTCTCATTTTTGCCCTTGATTAACAAGCTTATTTTCTCAATTGCACTAATTAATTATTGTATATAAGGGTGAGGAGACACATTGGATCTTATATAGGATTGGCAGGTGGTTTCATCATGGGCTGGGTAACTTAACAGGGGCCCAATCCCACCAGAGGATCATATCGACACTTGGAGGGGATGCGTTGAGAGCCATGGGTTTCCATCATGTGACATAGGATTATCTCATGCCATGGGTAGCCTCAACACCTTCAGTAGTTTGTTCATTGCCCCACATTATATGCGAGATGATGCACTTGGACCAATAGTGCCCCCAACCGGCTTCACATTGTATACAGGGTTTGGCAGCTGATCCGAGGGCCAGAGGAGATTTGTCTGATCCTTGAGATATGGGAGGGAAAGCACCATCTTTCGTGCCCTCATTTGGAGCAGTCTACAGGCTTATTTTACACCAGGAGACCCATGAGACGACTACTTGTGCCCCAAAGCCACTTTGGAGCACCACATGATGTTTTACTTGGAGATCAAGGGGCTGACCTCTTGGCCATCATTCATGGAGCCCTCTTCTTGATCATGGCACATTGAGGACTCGATTAGGCCTTCCAACAACCCTCCTACACCATTGTTTCATCATTTCAGCTTCATTTTGGGGGGCTTATTCTACATTTTATGAGCTATTTGGTGGACTTGTCACCAAAGTTATGTTATTTTGCACATTAAAATATTTTTAGGGGCATCTTAGACTAATTCGAATTAGAAGAGGCTCATATAACTAAAGCTAAGCCTCATTTGTATCAAACATCATCATCACACTTGGATCTATCTCTCTTGAGAATTCCACACTTTTCTTGGTTGTCTATTGGAGATCTCTTGATGCATTTCGATATATTTGGGAGCTAAAATTTCATTCTTTCTAGGAGCCATTTTGTTGATCTTGGATTGGATATATCTCTTGTTATCTTGTAAGTGGTTTTTGTTGAAGATTTTTCATGAAATAATGTCTAATGTGTGGAATTATTGCAACTAGCTAGTTCTTTTGTGCCCTAATTTATTGAAAATCATTGTAAAGAAAATTAGATTGTTGATTGCACATGTTACTCATTGCATAAAAAGTAGATGAATGTTCTTAGTGGATTGAAACTTGTTTTTCTTCCATGAAAGTCCAGAGATCTTGGGTGGGTAAATGTTAAAAAGTAGTTGCTAGGGCATCCCTTTTTAACCTCCTGGAAGACAACTTCGACCAAATTTCGAATCACATAGACTCCATGGTAGAAGGATTAGGCACTGATCCAAGAAATTTTGTGATCACCCTCTCCTTTCCCTTTCTTTTTCTCTTCTCATAATTTTGGCCCTCTCTTTCTAGAAGACTAGCTAGGTCATCCTGTGAAATCCTTTGGAGGGTATATTTTTCAAATCCGTCTAGAAAGGGATCTGCGCTGATGTTTCCTCTAGAGGATCTCAAATTTTGAAGCAATCCTAGCGGTTTCCCTAAAAGGGTAACCTAAGTATTTTGGTTGCCCTAAAAGGGTAACCTAAGTAGTCCTTCTTTGACAAGGTGGCTTTCTTGAGGGTAGTATAAGCCTAGTATTCATTTGAATAAATCATAAGAACCCCTTTCCTCTGTCTTACCTTGACCTAAAGAGTGCTTTGGAGGGAATTTCCTCCCATGATTATCTTGAAAACCCTAGGTCTAGTGTAAGCCCTTACTAGGTGTCTCAAGAATAACGAAAGCCTACGTGAAGGTATATACTCATCTTTCAAAGCTTCTTGAGAGGTCCTATATCATATTGAGGGTTGTGACCATAAACATATTCACCATTATTGAACATTCCTAAACCTTAGGTCTTGACTCTCCTCTTAGGTCTTTCTTGGAGAGCTCTTCTTCATCAAGACATAATTGAGCCTCTACTTTGAATAGGCCTTGGGAATCACCTCATATCCTATCATTGACTTCTTCATTACAAGTGATTTCCTCCATATCAGGACTCCTCCCATCGGTGAAAGTGTGTAAAAAGTAGGTGACACTGATTGAGGTGACAATGGGTCTTTGTCCCATTGTTGTCATTTGGTCTAGTAGTTGTCCCTTAGGTACCATCCTAGGACCCCTGCTAGATTGTGTGGCAACACTACCTTGAGTGTGCTAGTGGTGTTAGCGTGTTGTAATAGTAAGACATAGATTTTGGGAGCATTCCATGAGGGCGTGTGATATTGGAAGGTGGAATGGTTAAGTGAGGCATTGAGTGTAGTGATGCGCGTATTTTAAGGAAGACAATTGTAACCATTGGGTCGACTTGGAAGTTGAAGGGCCATAAGTTTACTAGGAAGGTTGAAAGTGGAGCAACACCCTTGGTTTACGGGAAATGGTTGATCTCCCTTGCACATATATATGGTGGAGGTTGTGGGTTTGTAAAAGGCTTCAATTGAGGGTGTTGGTTGATCATTCAATCTTAGGGAGCAGTTTGATTAAGCAAGAGTTGGAGAGTCATTCAAGGTTAAATTTAATGTGTCCAAGGTAATATTTGAGGTGAGAAGTGTGAGGTTTGGTCCTAGATTAGAACTGGGGTTGGAGATGCTAGAAGTCTTGAAGAGTGGACAATATGCTCGAATTGGGCTACTTCATTGTGGAGAAGGCGGTGATTGCAAGTAGAAGATTTAGAGTGGCTTGGAGACCAAGGTTGAGACTTGGTGTGTTTTAAGGGAAGGCAAAAGCATTCCAACAAGTGGAAGAAGGCCATTTTAGGGTGGACAATAGGTTCACTAATTCTTTTGAAGAGAAGATCATGATTGTAGCTAGTAGAATCACAAATGTTGTAAGGGTATTAGTGTAACTAGAGTGGCCAAAGTTGAAGTGCAACTTGTGCCTAATTGTATGTATAGAGGGTCATGGAGGTTGGCTATGTTACCCACCAATAGTGGGTGACCCCTAGGAGGATTTTTTCTCCTATTCATCTCTTCTAGCTAACAGCCAACAACCCTTGAGAGCCACCTTGTAGCCGATGTGACATGCCATTCATATCTACGACACTTGCATCAGTCATATGTCTCCTTGCCCATTTGTCAAGAGCATATGTTGGAAGGTGGGCTTCTAATCAAAAGGTACTTTACTCATTTTGCAATCAGGTGCTTATGTTTGTTTGTATTTGGGCATTTTGGCATGGATTATTGTTGAGAAATCTAGGGCATAGCAATTAGGTGATTTCTCTTCTTTTGTTATCTGCTTGTGAATGCTTTTTACTTCTTTAGATTAGGATCTTCTCTTTCGTTAGATTATTATAGTGTTCTTCTTCATCAAACAACTACTAATGCATAAACATCAAGAGACAAGAGACACAGAATGTAGGCTATTAGCTAGGGCCAAAACCTCTCCCACTTGAGAGGAAAACCCAAACAAATTCTTCTTCTTATAGAGACTTTAATCGACGAATACCGAGACCAAGACCCTTGACCTATTCACCTCTCCAAGTCCAAGTCACATGACTTCTTAGCTTGGCCTTCTTTTTCCTTGAGTCAACGATGGTCAAACACCTAGCTCTTCTTTCCTTCTCCATAGATTTCGGCTCCTGCAATTATCGACCTCATTTAGAAACCCTAGCACGTGTGAATGATCAACTTTGGAACCTTGATTCCCTTCGCTTTAGGTGGAGGCTGCATCCTTGGCAACTCGACTTGAGATACACCTTATTCTTCTCCTTGACATGACCTTCCTATGGGACTGCAATAATTCGACTTCTTCTGCAACAAATAACGTCTATACTTCGCACGTGTGGAGAGCTTCAACCCTGAAACAGATCTGAAATAACGTCGTTGATGGTCTTTCGTTCCTTCGCTTGATTCTAGGCTTCTTTCCTTGTGATCTTCACATTTTTTCTGTTTTATATGCTTTACCAAAAATCTGGCTTCAAGTGGAGTCCATGCTGCCCTATATATAGTGATCAACCCATCAAATAAGCCGACTTTACAATGATCTAGGCTGACATGTCCTTTGGTGGAGTTCCATTGCTTCGTTTAAGGCTGACTTCAGGAAGGTGCTTGAGCTTGGTCTTGGAGGGTCTTTAGACTTTTTCAATGAAACACATATATATGTAACATGCCCAAGAAGGGTCCTTCATACATGATATTGACTCAATTTGACTTTATGACAAATCCTAATGGCTCTCAATGGGAGCCTTACCTAAAAATAAAATTCCGTGCTCATGAAACCCATGAGACAAGCATTACAATAATAATTTTATTTTTCTCCTTTGCATCAATTGCATAAAATCACAATTACACGTCATTATGAAGATCGAACCTAGTTACACTTTTCAACAATTATGGGATAACTTGGATGAAAGAAGGGTCTTGGTCGTGATCTTGTTCCCTCACCTTAAATGGGGGGTTAATTTTCACTCTTAGTTCAGTCGGATCTCCCCTAATTTCCCATGGCTTTAGGAAGGGACACTACTTGGGAAACCATGATTGAGATAGCGTAGTCCCATCTCTCCCTATTCCATACCGACCACTTTCCATCTTACATTATGAGCTCCTATTCTACCTCCCTTCTACGGGTTCAACTGTCCATTGGTTCCCTGGGATTTGGCACCCACACATCCTTATACCTGGGTAGGGCTTGGAAATGTACCCTGGGAGGTTGATGTAGCTAAAAGAAGTAGAAAGAGCATATGATAGCCACAAGAAAAACAAAATTAAAATCAAAATGCAAAAGATGGTCGGGACTTACAAATTAGCACGTGGCCAAAAGTCAAGCATGAACTCTACCTCATTCATATGGCCATCACTCGGTTCCTCAGCCATTGTTGCCCTATCTCATAGAAGACAAGGAACCCTTGCATGTCCCAACTCTTGATGGGTGATGAATTTCTCTATCGTAAAAGGGGTAATAACTGCTATACATCATACAAAGAAAACTCTCATTCCTTGACATATGAGTAGTAATACAAAGAAGAATCAAGAAAAAGTAAAAGGCATTTAGAGGGGTGGAAAAACAAAGGCTGAGGTAACTCATACATCCACGATTGCTCTCTCCTCACATCTATATACCTAGGATGAGGTACTCCAACATAGTTGGTCCCTTTGACCATGGCACTTGGCCATGAAGTCTTTTCCCCTCCATTCCATCATTATTCACATGGCACCTATCGATTGAAGGGTGGACCAAGAACATGCCACTTCCCTTTGGAGGTTGAGAACACCTAATAGGATTGTCTATCAACCACTCATACCTAGGGAGGTAACACCATTACGTGACTAAGGCCCCAATTTTGGAAAAAAAGTCTTATATGAAATGATAATTTTCCCACTTCTTTCAAGCTTGGTTCACTTTGCAATAATGATTAATGTACCTGATGATGAAAGTTGCAACACTAGATATTGTGTAAAATTGGCAGGTGGTTCTATCTATAGGTATGGGCAACTTAACTGGGGTCCAGGTCCTCTAGAGGGACATATTGACACCCACAGGTGATACATTGAGAGCCATGGGACTCCGGACGATTGTAGAACATCATTCATGTTCATGGGCACCTTCAACACCCACAACGTTTATGCACTTTTCCCCATAGCATTAACATGATGATACACCTAGACCAACATACCCTAGTTGGCGTAGCAGTGATCACATTGTTTGGTAGTTGATCTAGGGCTCATATTAGATTTGTCTCACACCTCGAGACATGGGAGGGCTAACACTATCCTTAGAGCCCTCTGTTGAAAAATGTGTAACTAGGTTCGGTCTTCATAAATATGGAATGTACTTTTGATTCTTGTATATTGTAAAATGAAAGAAAAGTTATTATTGTTATCTTTGGAGCACGAGTTTCATGCTCAAGGTCTTTTATTATAGAGGTCAAGCACCCATTGAGTGCTTCTAGGGTTTGTCCTAGGTCAAGAAGTCAAAAGAGTAATTGTCCTATGTTGAAGACATCATCGGGTACATTGTAACTTGTAAAAAGAATTATTTTTGTATTTAAAAGTGTTAAAATACCCACCAAGACCAAGTCGGCCTAGCAGCTAAGAAGTCGGCCTATTTTGAGGAGCCACGTCCACTTTAGAAGCCTATATAAAGGAGAGAACTCGACCTCCTTTGGACACACATTCACTTCTCATCATCTAAGCAAAGGAGAAGCATAAGAAGGCTAGCGAAAAAGGAGAAGGACAAAGAAGGAAGGTTTTTGGGCTATTTCTCTGTCACTTGTGCGAAGAAGGAAGGCTAGGGTTTACTGTTTCATGGTCAAAATTCTCAAGTTGCAAGAAGAGGATCAAAATTTCTGGAAGAGGAGCCTAATAGGTCACCTACTAGCCCTAGACAAGGAAGCAAGCTAAGCAAAGTTGTTGGGAATCCTTGGAAGGCTAAATTTCGCTCACACGTGTGGATGCAGTAGCAGTTATGGGGGCCAAAAATTTTAGACCTGCAGTAGAGGTTGAAATTCTGAAGCTAGGGGTCAAAATTGTGCTGCTAGAAGAGATTTGACTGGGTTTGACTTGGACAAAGGAAGCACATCATCAAGGAGGTCGGACTTGGCCTTGCAAGGGTATTGGTCTTGCACTAGAGGTCTTATAATTCGTCAATTGAAAAATCTATAAAAAGAGGAGATTTACAGGTTTTCCTCTCAAGTGAAGAGGTTTTGGCCCTGGCTTGCAACGTATATTCTGTGTTCTTGTGTACTATTATTCTTCTTGTTTTGGTAGCCGGTTGATGATAACAAGAAACATAATAATAAGAGAAAAAGCTAATAAGTAATAAAAAGTAAAAAGACATCACAAGTAGTTATCAAGAAAAGAGAAATCATCTTAACTACTGCCCTATAGATTTCTCAACACCCTCAATGTTGGAGCAGAATTAGGCATGCACACCACTATGATACCCATGAGACCTAGTTTTTTGCCCCAAACCCACATTTGGGGCCTACAGGATTATTTTCATAGAGATCTAGGGGCCAACCCCTAGATTATGATTTTAGAGGCCCTCTACACTAATCATGGCACCTGAGGAGCTGAACGCAGGCCCTAGAAGGGAAATTTGCTAGCACGACATCATCATTTTGCTCACTCCAACTCACACGTGGAGATATTTGTCTTAAAGAAAGCTACAAGGTCAGCTTGTGACCTTGCTTGTAGTTTGCCCATTATTTTATTGTTTGAAGGGCTTATAGGCTTACTTAGACACTAGTTAGTCACAAATAAATTAGAGATCACTTCATTGTGATCTCTCATCATCACACATTGGAATTTCGGCCTCCTTAGAGGAACTCACACTGATTTCTTGTGGATTTTTGGAGATCTTTGGATGCGTTTTGATGTTTGGAGCTGATCATGGATATTCTTTGGAGCTATTCATTGGTCCAATGGATTGAAACTTTGCATGTTATCTTGTACGTGTACTTTATTATTGAATATCTATTTTTTGAATGTTTAATGTGTGAAATTCTTGATTCTAGGTTATGCTAAATTGTGCCCAAATTTTTGAAGCTCAATTTTGATTGCTATCTAGATGAATGTTGCATGCATTACTTATACATAACATGTGATGAATTATCTATTGGATGAAAGTTGTCATTGATCTCTGTTACCCACCACTTCGTGGGTGATATCCCTAGGAGAAATGTTTCTCCATGATGAACCTCAACTGACAGCTAGTAACCCCTTGCAGCGTCCTACTAGCTCGTTGTGCCATTTCTCTACTACTTGAGCTAGCCATGTGGTCCCTCACCCACCTGCATTGATCATATGTTTGAAGGTGGGCCTTTCAAATATAAAGGTATGTCTTGTCATTTGGTAATTGAGTATTGGGTTTACTTATCATGGATACTTTTGGGTATGGGTTGATGGGGTGATTTGGTGGAAAGAGTGGGCTTAGTTTGTGCTCTTGTCCCCTTGATTTCTTTTGGATGTTACCCTTGGATCTTAGTCCCGTGGGATCTCCTTTATTGACCATTTGGTTCTAGGGTGGTACTACTTTGGAAACCTCGACTTTGGGAGCGTGGTCCCGCTCCTTTATCCACATATATTACTCCCTTTCCACTCATTCATCATTTCTCCCACCTGGGTCAATGTTTCCATTCTGGGTCCACATAGGGCCAGCTTCCCTATCCCCTTGCCCCTACCTTAGGTCAGGCCTGAAATGATGTCCTAGAGGTTGAAGCAACTAAAAGAAAAAGAAAAAAAAAAGCATAATTGGCCACATTTAATAGGAAATTGTACCACAAAATGCAAAAGATGGTTGGGACAAAAATAATTAGCACGTGGACAAAAGCCAATGCATGATCTCTACCTCAATCCATGGTCATAACCTTGGTTCCATAGGCCCTAAATGAACCTCTTTTATCATTTAGGAACCCATGATTGTCCCAACTCTTGGAGGGCAATGAACCACCCTACCTAAAATGTGGTAATCACTGCTACTTCTTACACATCACACTCTTGTTTTTTGAGCCTCGAGCAGTTAATTAAAGAAAATTCATAAAAGGCAAAAGGCATATAAAGAAGGGTGTAAAAATCAAGGCCGGGGCACCTCATGTGCCACGATTGCTCCCTCCTACACATTACATACCTAGGTGTGGGCTTCCTCTTATCTAGCTACCCCTATGCCCCAATATGTGGCCCAGGGTTGCCCCTCTCATTCCCTGCTCCATTCCACCTATTTATCACTTGCCACACTTAGTAGAGGGATGTACCTTAGATATACTATCCCATTTAAGGGTTGAAAGCACCTAATAAGATACTTGGTTAACCCCCTTTGGAGCTTGGAGACACTAGCACATGCCAAAGCCCATTACGGAAGGGCATGCCATCATGAAGTGACCACTTTGTTATCCATGGTTTGTAAACTCTTTTACCCGATTATTTTAATGACTGGTTGTACTGGAAGCCTAGGGGATGCATTAGATCTTATGCAGGATTATAGGTGGTTTCCATTTGGGTTTGGTCTCCCTATACGAGATCATGGCCCCCGGAGGTCTACATTGGCACATATAGGGTGTGCATAGAGAGCCATTGGCCTCCACAACAACAGACAACACTCCACGGATCTTCATCGATGCTCAGAGACTACTAGCGATGCACTTTTGGGATGATGGTGATATGCTTGGTACATTATGCCCGACAGGCCCCTGCAGGAGCAACACACTCTTGGCAGGTGTCCTAAGAATTGTACGATGTCATGGCAACATTCATTCTACCACTCGGACCCTTGCAAAGGATCTACAGGGATCTCCGATTCATATGGAGACCCACGGGGTCATTTATGTGCCCTCAGACCCATTAGGAGTACCACAGGTCTATTACTTGGAGAACAAGGGGCCACCCCCTTGTCCATCATATTCCGAGGAATTTGTTCCTCAGTATGGCACTTCAGGACATTATCAAGCCTCTGGAGGGCCTCGTGACATGTACATATTATTATTTGGCCCCTTGTGAGGCTTATTTTTACACTTGTGAGCTAGTTTGGTGGGCTTGTCACCAATAGGGGTTTTATTTGCACATTATTTTATCATTAAGGGCTAATGTAGGCCCATATGCTAATTCAAACTCATTAGGAGGCTATATTTTGATGTTGGATACATTCATTTGGATGATCACTTGACTTGGGATCTCTCTAATCATAGAGAACTTCACATTTTTTTCTTGGAGGATATTTTTTGAGATGGATGAATTTTGATGTATTGATTCGGGCTAATTTTCTTGTCTTGGAGCTTTGTCTTGCAAATGAAATGTTGGTTGGATATATTCTGTAACATTGCAAGTAAATTTTGACGTCGTTATTCTTGTTGTTACATACTGCTAAAGGTAGGGCTAGTTGCTGCATAATTGAAATGTGGAATTAAGCATGTTTTAGCTAATTTAATGTATGGGCCAATGTTATATGAATGAAATGTCATAGAGATTATTTGTCTCGATAAGCTTGCATCATTTGCTTTGAAGTATAAATGATTCAAGGTCACTTTTCTTTTCTTTCTCTCAACATTGGATGACGCTGACTTTCCAGGCCTCCTTGATCAAGAAACCAAGTTCTTACTCATCATCACCCTTGACTCCATATCCCCAAGTGAATTAGGCACTGATCCCTAAAAAGGGTGGTCATCTCCTTCACCTTTTTCACCTTTTACCACCTTTTCCCAAGTCTAGCCCTCAAAGGTCACGTAGGGCATCAATTTCCCGGGAATTGAACCAAGGAAAAATTTCGATCTCCTACAGGCTACTACATTGGTGGTCCCCTCTCTCTCCTCCAAATTTGAGCAATTCTAATGGTGGAATCTCTGGGAATCCTAAACCCTAACTCTAGGATCGAATTTTGCCTAGGCATCCCCAAGGCTAGATCTCAAAAGGACCAGTTCAGCCTTTTGAAGTAAATATTCATGTTTGGTCCTTTCCTTTCACCTTGTCCAGGATAGGAACATCATTGGTAGCTACATTCCATCCTCGAACCTAGACTGGGTCCACTTGGCCCAATATGGTCCCACTTCTCAATAAAGATTATTTGTCAAGGACCATTTGGGAATCCAAGTTTCCCAAGGATTATAGGGATTGGGAACCTCGTCTATAAGCCTATTCCTTCTCCCTCTACCCTCCAATCCTCACCCCTTACCCCTGGAAGACCAAGTCCCCTGCTTAAAGAGCAAGCAAGTTCCATTCTTCACTCCATCCTTGAGAAAGGGTTTCCAGGGTCACTTTCCACCTATCCATTGACATATATTTTACAAGTGATCCCTACACTATCGAAACTCCTCCCATCGGTGAAAGTCCGTAAAGAAGGTGACAATGGTCTAAGCCTCCGCCGTTGCTCTTGACCTAGCTGTTGCCCTCATAGGAACCCCTTTTAGGTCCCGTGCTGGTTTGAGTGGTAACAATGTCAAAGGGTGAATGGGTCATTGTTGAGTAATGTTGTTGTTGATGTTAAAGCCCTAATCTTAGGGATGATCCCTTAGCTTTGGATGATCAAAGCACGTGATAATAGTTCAAGAATCCCTAAAGAACAAAATGGTTTAAGCCCTCAAATGCAAAACTGACTGTCCAATGGATGGAAGTATTGCATGTTATCTTGTAAGTGTACTTTATTATTGAATATCTAGTTCTTGAATGTTTAATGTATGAAATTATTGATTCTAGGCTATGCTAAATTGTGCTCTAATTTGTTGAAGCTCAATTTTGAATGCTATCTAGATGAATGTTGCATGCATTACTCATACAAAGGCTGTGATGAATTATCTATTGGATGAAAGTTGGCATTGATGTCAATGGGTGAATGGGTCATTGTTGAGTAATGCTGTCATTGATGTCAAAGCCCTAGTCTTAGGGATGATCCCCTAGCTTTGGATGATCAAAGCATGTGATAATAGTTCAAGGATCCCTAAAGAGCAAAATGGTTTAAGCTCTCAAATGCAAAATTGACTGTCAAAAGAAAATAAAGGAAAATATGGTCAAAGCCAAAGCAAATCCAAGGAAGGACTATATCATCACGTAGCCCTCATCAAGGCCTTTTCAATGGTATATGGCACTCCCTCTAACTCCTCATGGTTGAAGAGAAATGATTTTTGGATTTTTGATGCTCCATTTGGATACCCTATTCTTGAATGCATTTTTACTCCCTTTACCTAGCTCAAATGGAAGTATAATATACATGGTTGGAAATCTTATTCCAAGGCCTTTCCAACGATATATGGAACTCCCTATAACTCTGACAGTTGAGGAGAAATGATTTTTTGAATATTCACTATACATTCTACCAGTTGCATAATTCAGTACAACCAGTGGACAAGTTGACCTTGTCTAGACCCCGAATGCACCATATATAGGCGTGAGGAGGAGGCATTTTAGCAATTCGCTCAAAGAAAATTCGGATTTGTTGAAACAAGTGAAGAAAATAAGTGTTTTTGGGGTTCATATCTCATGAACCTGAAGTGAGGAGAGGCCGGATTGGGGAGGCTATCTATGGAAGGACTTTTGGCATATTTTTAAAGGATTTTGGCACAATTTTTGAAGTTTTTTTTGGCATCATTCTTGTAGAAGTTTGGAGCATATGTTGAAGTTATTCTTATAGAAGTTTGGAGTGGATATTGAAGTTATTCTTGTAGAAGTTTGTGTTGGAATTGTAACTAGGTTCGATCTTCATAATTGTCATTTTACTTCTATCAATATGTATTTCATGTAAAAACAAAAAGAAGAAAAAATATTATTTTTATTTTTATTGTCAAGCATGTTCTTCATGCTTTATTTTGGTCAAAAGAAAAAGTATAAAGGCGTGTTGTTCGTGACCCTATGAAAATAAATAAAATTTGAATTTTTGTAATTTGTCCCTCCATGTTGCCAATTTGGCCTGCCCAAAAGTCATGTCTTTTCGCATGAGGAAACAACTATATATTGGCATTGTTCCTCCACCATTTATCAAGAAATTTGGTCTTCCTCTGTTAAAGATAATTCGACTCTGTTTCATGGAACCTAAGGCACCTTCTTCTGTAATACAAGACCAAGTTGTGGCACCTTCTATCTCTGTGAATGCGTGCTACAAGACACCAACTTTTGTTATAATGATGATGCGAGTTTTCTGTGATATATCTCTCCTTGATGATGCAAATTTATGTGATGATGATGATGCAGTTCTCTGTGGTAAGTCACTCCTTGATGATGCAAGCTTCTGTAATGATGCTAATGTGAGTTTTTGTAATTATTAATAAGTCTCTCCTTGGTGACACAAAAATCCTATGGGACATTTCTGTGCTGATGCGAGTTCTTGTAGCATCTATCTCTATGGTAAAGCAGACCTTCTATGACACCTATATCTCTATGACATGACAAACATGTATATACTATAAACAAATTGGTTGAACATCTTGTGGATGAATCATGGCAGAGTTTGGAGGGCTGACTTGGCACTTGGATCACCGGTTGGTTGACTTGGATTTCTCTTGTTGATGAAGAATCTATAAGGAAAGGATTGACGGGTTTTCCCCTTGTGGGTTTTGCCCAAGCCTCTGGCCTAATTTCTTGTGTCTCTTGTCTTTCGTGCATTGTAATCGTATAATTGCTTGATGACATAATGAATGAAGTAAAACATTTAATAGAAAAACACTTATAAACAATGACAAGTTAATATCATGTCTCGAAACTCAATCTTGTCGCTGAATTTCAATAGTTTGGAGCATATCTTGAAGTTATTCTTGTAGAACTTTGGTGTAGACCCTGATGTCATCCTCGTAGAAGTCTTGAAGCAGATCCGAGTTACCTTTTGAGGTAGAGCAACAGTCTTTTCCAAGGGAGATCCGAGCTAATAAATGCATAATCATATGTTTGTTCTAAGGCATATCTAAGTAGTTGATTGAAGTTATGAATTAGAATCTATTTTGTTGCATTGGAAGTCAGAGTTACAATGGCATACTTATTGGAGCAGATGTGAAGTTGAATATTTTTAGGTAGAGATAACTATGATTGTATATTGTTGTATTTGGGTCACTATCCCTGGTACGGGAGCCCAAGAGTTTTGTTCTTTCTTTTATTGTTGAGGGTGGCAAGAGGGTGCTAGGGAAGGAAGTACATTAGAGGAAATTTCAGCTTAAAAGTGGCCTCCTAAGAAAAAGAAATAAAATAATAGTCAAAATAATAATATAAGAGTTATGAATTTTGTAGGGAAAAGAAGATTTTTTTTTAATTAATTAATTAATTTATTGTATTTTTGGATTATCCCTTTATAGGTTTACTCAAATTTCAAGTGTAGATACACGTTGGATGTAGAATTAAATTCCACATCAAACGAGTACCCATTATGCATACTTATGAGAAGAACCACATTGATAAAAATTGAAGATATACTAAAAAAATGTGTTATATATTAAAAAAGTGTTCCATCTTCAATTTTTATCAATGTGCGTCTTCTAAAAAATATGCATAACACATTTTTTTAATATATCTTCAATTTTTATCAATGCGGGTCTTCTCAGAAGTATGCATAATGGGTATTCATTGGATGTGGAATTTAATTCCACATCCAACGACTGTCTACACTTGAAATTTGAGTAAACCTACAAGGAGATGAGCAAAAAATACAATTAAAAAAGTTTTGTTTTGTTTTGTTTTTTTTTAAATTTTCCCTCCAAAATGTTTATATGTATCTCTTTTTAAATTTAAAAGATTTTGATTGGTTTACATATTATGTACATAAAAATTTCATGGGAACTTTTAGGTTGAAATTTCCTCTAATGGCTTTCTTCAGGAGGTTGTCGCCTTCCAGTGGGAGTTGGTAAATCTGGGGTTGTAGCCCTTCCAGTCATAACTAGTAAACTAGAAATTGTAGCTTCCCTCAAATAAAAATAAATTGTTTATATTATATATATATATATATATATCCTGTGTTTCTTTGATGTGATGTTATTGGTTAATGTTCTTGATACTAAATTGTAAGAAAACATGAAATACTGATTTACCCTTCCCTCTCAATATTTCCAACATTATCGTAGTGGTGAACTCCTAGTAGCTCTCCCATAAAATTCCATTTTTCCATTGAGTGGGTAAATGCTTGAAATTTGGTTGCTAGGGCATCAAATTTCAACGTCCTTAGGAACATTTTTAGTTAATCTTTGACATCCTTGACTCCATATTCCCAACGGACAGTGTCCAATCAATTGGTGATCATTCTCAAATTTTATACATATTTTCTCTCTCAGTTTGGCCTTTTCAAGGCTAAGTTAGGAAACTAGGGCTTGGTGCGAATCCCTAAGCAAGAGGAATTTTGGTGGTTGGAGAGCCTAAACATCAAGAGGATAGTATTTGCCACAAAATCTATCCTTTTGGGGGGCATCCACTTCAATTTCATCCATAAATTTCCTTGCCCTAGTTGTTTGCCTAAGAAGGAAACCCTAGTTCTCCTTCCTTCAACTTATGGGATTCCTTGAAGGTTTCATGAGCCTTGGCATAACTGATATACATTGTAAGGAACCTTTTCTCCTAGCCTTGAACTTTGGTTACACCAACACTCGTCAAATTGATCAAACCCTAGGTCTTGTGCCCTCTTTTCTAGGTCTCATCATAGAAAGCGAATTGCTTCCTTGTGAAGTCTTGTACCTAGGTTGTGTCTTTCTTGAGGATCTCCTAGCGAGATCATTTTACACATTAACCATAGAATATCTATTATAAGTGATCTCTATTTTGCTTGGACTCTTCCCATCCGTGAAAATTCATAAAGAGCAGGAGGTTTTGGCTGTGGTAACACCAGGCCACTACCCCATTGTTGCTCCTTGGTCTAGCTTATGCTTTGTAGGGTTTCCCTCTCCAAGGTTTGCTATATTTTGCGGCAATAGACTAGACCCACTTTTGTAAGAACTTGGTTGTATTTTCTTCTATTAAAGTTTTAGGTGCCTTGCTTGGGCACCACCCTAATTGTTGAAGTGTTATGGTTTACTTTATTGTTAAATGGTTTAGCATTGAAATTGTTTACTTAGGATGTTTTAGAAGGCATGGATGGTTGTGACCTTGCTTGTCAGTGCAATTATAGAACTACTAATGGAACTAGGGCATACTTGGGTTGGGTCCTATCTAAAGAGGCATAGTTTGGTTGCGCTTAGCCTAGAGTGACTAAGTCACGAAGATTGAGGCAAGCCAATGCCGCACATCTTAGAGGTGCTTGTTACCCACCAAAAAGTGGGTAACTCATAAGAGAATTTTTTTCTCCTATTTGGATAGTGAACCAACCAATAACATGATATGATCAACACATAACATGATGCCAAGAACCTCCACTTCTAGCTTCAGTGAGATTTCTTTGTCATCTGACATTCCTTCTTGAAAGGAGGTGGGTCATCCATTAGCAGGTAATTTAACCATTTTTGCAATCATGTGCTTTCACTTAATGGTGTGGGCGTGCTAATATGGATCAAGGGGTAAACTGGATAATTGACCGATATCGACTATATTCTTGTTCCCTCACTTCATCTAGGAAGTTAGTCTTTGACTTTAGTCTAGTGGGACCTCTTATGTGGCCTTAGGGTTTTAGGAAGGGCACTACTAGGTAGGCACTGATTGAAGTAATGTATCCAGTGCAATCCATACCTACCACTTTCCATCTCTATTCTTTGGGTTGGTGGTCATTGGTTATTGGGATTGGAGCCTTTCATCATCATCCTTGAGTCTGGGCTGAGAAAGCTTAACCTTGGAGGTTGATGCGGCTAAAAGAAAGATAAAAGCATAAAAAAGCCACAATGAAAGAAAAAGAGAAAATGCACAAGATGGCTGGGATGTTAATTTAGCATGTGGTCAAAAGCATAGCATGAGCTCTAACCCCTTCATTAGCCATTTGCCCAGTTCCTCAATCACATGATGGTTCATCCGTAAAAAAAGAATTATTGTATTGTCCCAATCTTAATGAGCGATAAATTGACTCATCTGAAAGGGGTAATGGAAAATATCAAAAGCAAGTTTGGGCTCTTGAGCTATGCACCCAAATAAAGATAAATCATAAGAAAGTAAAAGGTGCACTATAGGGTTGGAAAAAGTAGGCCGAGGAAAGGGGTAACTCATGCTGCCACAATTGCTCAGGATGTTGGACGTCCATTTGTTCGTCACATGGCTATGGCACATTGCCGCAAAGTGCTTTCCACTCTGCAACTATCATTTTCACACACACCTACAGATTGATGGGCTAACCTAGGACATGTCACCTCCCTTGGGGGTTGGAAACACCTAATAGGGTCATTGACTTAACTATCCCTAATATAAGTGAGGTAACTTGTTTACGTGTCCTGATCTAGTTAGACATTTAAAGGTAAGTTTTGTGTGAAGTATTCTTGTGCCCCTAACATTAGGTATGGTCCCCTATGATGCAGTGATTGTTATTTCCCTAATGATTAATGATTTCACTTTATTTTGAGTAATGTTTTGTCATGTGTGTTATCACAACAACAAAGGCCTCTTGAGAGATGATTCTCTTCCCATCCAACAACATTCTAGAGGTCATTTTACCCAGTCTAAAGAGCTTTTCTAACCTTGCCCTCCAAAGCAGAGCGTTGGGCTATGAGATGGTTCCACATAGTACTTGACTCATTTGAGTACCTGCAGATGCTAAAACACTAAGCTAATAAGACTTGGTGTTGGATTTATTAATAATGTGCCCAGATGGACCTAGGATGCTTGTAGGTTGGCCTTGACATTGTTTGATGGGCGTTTCTTGTTCTGGAGCCTGGATGATGATGACTATCCTTGAGATGACACTGGAGGGCTTGTACATCATTGATGGACCCCAACACTTGAGCATGATGGTGCCATGTCACCCCTTTTGCCCTTAGAAAGGTGACGTAGGGCACCTTGGTGATGATGTCATGGTTTTGGAGGCATGCCAATGGACTTTGAGCTATTTCTTGGAGTATGGAGCACCCATGACCCATTTGTCACTTGCTTGTGGCATTTTGAGCACTTATGGAGGATGATGTTATAGTGGAGGAGCCTCTTTTCCCACACATGTGGGCTATTTTGGCATTATTTGTTATGTTTTTAAGCTATCATGAGGTTGGCTTGTCATCTCTCACTTGTTTAACACTTATGAAAACTTGTATTAGGGCTTTCCTTGTCAATTAGTGAAAATAAGGGTTGTTAAGCCTCATATAAATAGAGGCCTTGTTTCACTTTTTATAATCACACATTGATCACTCTTCTCTTGTAAAAGAGTGTCAATTAGTCCTTTTTCTCTACTTGGGTTGCAATGTGAGTTTTTTATGGTGCGAATTCCCTTGGAGATGGAACTTTGTGTGTAGATGTTTTCCTCGGATTGAATGAAGTTTTTCTTTGGAGAATTTTGTAAGTTTCATGCTTTATCTTCTATATTTTGCACATTGTATTTGTGTAATAGGATTTCTATCTTGTGCTAGATTACATGCTAAATCTATGTTCAAATCTTGCTCCATTATAGCATGCAAAATTGTTTCTTTGAATTCCATAAGGAAATTTTGATTGTGCATTCCTTATATTTAAATTCTCCCCTCATAAGGAAAATAATCAGGGTTTTAAAACTTGATGCCCTAGTCACCCTCCCTTACTCCATCAAAACCGTTCTTATTGAATTTAGCCCTAGAAGAATCCATTAAGCTCATTTAGGATAAGGCTCTAATCATAAGTTGTGTTGATCATCATTAAATTAACTAAATTCCTTCTTTTTTACCTTTGCCCTAGACGTCTAGGGTTAGTGGCTAGGGTTTTTATGTGGAAAATTGCATAAAAGTGAATTTAAATTTGATGTTTGTGGTTCATGAAGTAGGAATTGCATCAATAAATAACCTACAAGCAAAATCTAGCATTGTTGCATGTTGAAACCTTCCTCTTTAGGGCTGTCATCACCTTTGTTTTGTTGGTTATGCATGTTTTTAGCCGTAAAATTCCATTAATAAACCCTAATCCTTGGTGTCTATTGGAAGTCCTTACTTCCTTTTGTTGATTATCCATTACAAGGCCTTTTCCTTGGCTATTATATGGCATCGTGTACCCTGTCATTACAAAGCAACAAAACCCTAACTTATAATAGCCATCAAGTTGGTCTAGGAATAGAGTACTTGAAATTCGGCATAGAATATTTAGGCCTTCTAGGATTTGCCGGTACTTGAACCATAGTAATTGAGTATCCTTCAGTGAGTTTTAGGGAAGCCTCACTTGTGGTCATATACCACTAAAGAGTAGTTGAAAGGTTGCTGAGGTGACAACAATGTTATCGGAACCAAACCGATAATTGAACCAAACCGGAACTAGTAAAAAAAGTGGACCCAAAATCCGGTCGACCAAAAGCACATAAAATATTCGAATTTTAAAGAAAAAACATATATATTCATGTGTATCCATATGAATCCAAACCATTTATACACAAATATGCAACAGTCCTCATCTATATAGCAAATAAGAGTGTATATAACCAAAATAACACTTAGTGCAATACATTTTTGAACCAAAAATACACCGACAAAGAGGCTCTATATGGCCTCTAGTGTTAAAAAAGATCATGCTACAACAAATACCTACATATCATCAAAACCATTGCATATATTGGGATCTTCATCATCAATATCACTCTTTAAGCGTTAAAATAAGAAAGAAAAAGCTTCACATGTCAAATTGAGATTTTGGTTGAGTGATGGGTACATTTTGTTTGATGGAGGAGTTCAATAGTCAATGCCACTAGCACTAAGGTACATGGAGGGCTTGATGCTCTTGATTAAATGTTATTTCCATACCCTCGTACATGACAAGATCCAATGGAAACGTTGTAATCCCCATAATTCTGAAATCTGAAAAACTATTAAGTTTGTTGGCTTTTGAATGAGATCTAAAATTCTACTTTCTCCATATGAAATCCAATGAAGTCAGAACCACTCTCAAACATCCAGAGTCAATTAATGGTAATGTTAAAAATTTAAGTAAAAGGATTACAATGAAGGATAAAGGAGAATGTCAAGCATTACCATTAATTGCATAGTAATAGTAGGGCCATAGGCTTGAATATTAGGCCACCCCACTATTTTCTTTTTTAAATTGTGTTTGGAACATCCTTGGAATTATTTGGTTTGGTACAAAACCGAATGGTTTATTGAAAAAAGGGTGGTTTGGTACCAAGTTGGTTGGTTTAGTACCAAACTGACCATTTTCGGTTCCAGACCTCGAACCAGACTAATTTGGTCCCCAAATCAGTCGGATCGGCCGGTTCCACTAGTTCCGATAACATTGGTTGACAACAACAACCCTTTCTTTTGCCATGATAAGATCTAGTTTTGCCTAGTGGGGCTTTATAGTAGGCCTGCTAGATTTTGTGGCAACAATGCCCAAAATGAAATTTTTTGGGTGTGAACTCTATGGTCGTGTAGGTGGGCATTAGAACAAGAGGTGAAGAAGAAATTTTTGTAGGTGCAGTGCTTTGCATGACAAAGGTGTTGCAACTTGGAAGGTAGTGGAGCCAAGGTACTTACACTGAAGCAACTACCTAGTTTGGTGTAATAAGTCAAGTGGACTTAGTTGATTTTCAGTGTAGAGGCACTTGAGTCTGTTCAAGAGAGCAACACATTTAGAGTAGTGCATTAATAGGACTAAGAAAATGATTGTTTGTCCATAACACTTGATGGTACACTTTGGTGGTTTTGGATGTAGATTAGGACGAGCTAGCCATCTTGGTTGAAGACATGAAGATCAAGGTATACTAGGGCATGTACAATTGGAATTGAGGGTAGGTGCAAGTGGCTCTAGTAGTGTGAAGCAGTTGAAGTGAGTATGCTTGTAGATGGATGATAAGGACTTGGAGCATTCATGAGGATGTTGTGGGGTGGCAATGCATTTAAGTGGTAGAGGGTGTAAGGCATTTTGTTTTCCAATGGAAAACTATGTCACCTTTCCCTAGTTTGATCTTGAAGACGAGGATAAGTGGGATGAGTTAATTGTGATTTGGGCACTTAACACGCTATAGCCGCATACATGTTGAACCGTGTTGTATGGGCAAGGTGTTCATTGGAGCGAAATGAGTTATGGTAGTGTTACATCATCGTGGTGCATAGTGAGTCGGATGAGTTGTGAAGACACAAGTGTTAGTGCCTTAGTGGAGATGAGGCATTTCGAATTTTGATGGAGATGTCTCAACCAAAGATGGAAGAGTGAAAATTTTGAGGATGGGTAGGTTTGTGACTGAGAATGTTGCAAGAAACAAGATAGTTGTTGGGTAGAATGTAATAACAAATTGCTTAGTGAGAGTGCTTTGGGTTGCAACCTTGGACACCCATAACTTGCGGTTGAAAAAGCTGAGTGTGGGGGTGCTACCTGTTGTGAAGCAACATGTTTTCCTTCATTAAAGTGTAGGGTAGAGTGCTACAATACTTGCAGATGTGTTCGAGGTGTAACATGGCAACAACAATGATCCAATTCCATGGAGGGATCGGAGATGAAATGTTGTTCTAACAAGTAGTACCATATTAGTAGAGAAGGAACGTAATAGATAAGCTATATACTTTGGTTAGAGCATTATGTTTTGGGGATTCTCAACTGTGAGGGCACATTCTAAGGAAGAGTGATCATGGTAGTTGAAGTGAATCCTATTTTGAGGACCAATGTTACATTTATAGTCTCGACAAAAATCAAATTTATTGTCGCGGGGTTCAAAATATAACTTATTAACAATAGTGGGGATATTGAAAAATATTAGGAAAATTAAAAATACAAAATAATCATTTTTTCTTTTTTTAAACATCTAAAACTGATATGTAAGATGTATAAGATGTCAATTAGTACATCACACATCAATACTAAAATATGATATATGTCTTGTACTTGAGTAAGAAGTCCCAACAAGATGATACAAAATCACATCAAAACAAAAATAAATGTATCTCATGAGATGAATTATCACAAGACATATAGATACTACAAGATAATGCACTAAGGAGTCAATGATTCCCTCTGCCCCTTATATAGGCAAAGGCCAACACTCCTCCTTTGCAAACAATAGGTGTACGTGTTGAGGTTGAGCTTGAGGTGGAAGGTGCAACTATTGGGGTTAAGGTGGAATATAAAGTGGGATGTCTTTCGACTCTTCCCCTAGTTGCTTTCTTTGTGGAGGTGGTGGCTACATTGCCCTCTCAATCTCCTCATCCAAATGTGTCTCTAATGGAAGTGGAACATCCTCCTCCTCCTCCTCCAACACATCAACATCATGCTCCAACCACTTAGGTGCCTCCTCCATGATAGGTCTCTTGGTCTCTACCCTTCGTGGACTTGTGGTGTCAATCACATCCAATGAAATGACATGTATGTCATGTGCTT
Source organism: Pinus taeda (assembly GCA_000404065.3). Lineage (NCBI taxonomy): Eukaryota > Viridiplantae > Streptophyta > Pinopsida > Pinales > Pinaceae > Pinus > Pinus taeda. Next base: position 67,551 of record APFE030220385.1, read on the forward strand.
TGTCAATCTACACCCACAACTTAAGATTGCAGTAGACATTAACCATGTCGTTAAGGTGGTGGAAATGTAACCTATATGGGGGTCATTTTTTAATTAGAGGATGATGGCCCATGGGTGTAAATTACAACTAATGAAATTATATATAGATTTTAGTTTGAACATTTTTAGCTTGTTGCCTCCATGGAGTGTATTTTTTCAAAGACACTCCAATTGTGCTCACACCTTGAAGAGTTGTAAGCTTGATTAAGCACTTGAATGGGATGTTTTTGTAACTTTGGGATGGTTTTGCTATGGTTTGTCCGTCAAAGATTTAAAACAGATAAATAGAAAGGAAACACGATGAACTATATTTTCATAAGTAACAAAAGATTGAAAGGGAAGACATTGAAATCTGAAGCTTTGAAGCAAATTATACTTGAAGCTTACTTGGCATCCTAGTGGTTTTGTCTTGGACAAACATACTATAAATAAATGTCCTAGCAGCCAACTTATATATCTCTATTTGTTTGGAAATGTTTGAGTGTTCAATGTGAATCAACACCATCCTCTAAACACATTGGAAAAATCCATCCTTACCTTAGCATCAAATTGAAAACCACAGACATAAGAGTAGATGGGGTTGAGGTAGAGCCCTACCACATGAATTAAATGGAGAGTATTGCTCAATTGGTCATCTTCACACTCCATATTAGTGAATCCTTCCTCCCTTTTGTCCTCAGAGTATTGATGGATAGCTTCCTTGTCCCTGTTTGTGGCATCGAACAAGTAGCCCATCGTGGGCTTGTCACTATCAACTAAGCAAAGAACTTCTATTAAAGCTTTATTAATGAGACACAACCCTTGCATTGCCATCCAAAAACTTTGATTGTGTATCACAACTTGGTTATGCCTTGCCCCATTCACTTTAGTACTATAGACACAAGCATTCCACTCATCTCAAATAAACATAGAATTGTGGAGAGACTGAACAAAAATGAATCTAGTGTCAAAACATGTGATAGTGGGATAAATCAATTCCTTTCTCCCTATGAATTGTCTCATGAGTGTAAGAACATATGAGTGATATGGGTGTAAGATGGTGATTGGTGGATACAACCCCAAAAGAGGTCAAGCCAAGGTCATAAGAACAAATGCCTTCAAAATGTAAAGGCTAGCTAGTTGGTTTTGACTCAACATAGTATCCAAAGGCCAAAATGTTGTGGAACCAATTCAAGACTATGCATTGAAATATTCAAGTACTTTTGTCGAGGGTTTGAGGATATTAATGGAGAATATTCAATCCATTTCTTGCAAACATTAATCCGGAAAACCTAAAATTAGACATCATGCCTCGTGCATAAGAGGTTTATGGTTTCAGTTATTGAGTGGGCCTAATGGTTAAGAACATGTGTTTACTTCTAAAAGGTGACGGGTTCATATCTAGAGGGGATAGAGTATGTACAACTTCGTGGACTTTAGCAGTGAAATAATTCTGTGGAGCAAGGTCCCTTGTCCACAAACAAGGGTGTCTCATGCGCCAATTTAGTGTCTGGCTTGACCATGACCTTACAATTAGATTATTATTATTATTTTTTTATTATTATTATATTTTATAGTATCTAATTACAAACCTTGCCAAACAATTATTTCTTATCCATTTCCATTTGGAAGTGAAACCTTTGGCAGCGGAATGAGGAAACATTGCCTTCATGGTGAGAGTGATTGATGGGTTGTTTTGTTTATTCCCAAATATGTTATGTTGCCAATACAATAATATAGAGCGGTTATAGATTATTGTATAAATAGAGAAAAGGAAGTTAAAAAGTTGCATATACCCTACCTCTCTCTAAATTTGAATATATGACCACCTAGGAAGAAACACGTGTTGTTAACCATTAGGCTCACTCAAGTTTATTAACTTTAGTGGCCCCTTACACATTGTGTGTATTTATTATCGAATTAGTAAATGGTGCACTGTGAATTTTATACATAATTCTTACAATTTTGACGAAATGTTCTTTTTGAATAAAGAAGTCTGATGTTTGATGACCTCAAAAAATCAAAATGGTCTTTGCCTATATTGTCAAAGAGGATATATTATAACAAAATATCAAAGGTATTGCAGAAGAAACTGAAAAATTAGAGGATGAATTAGCGCATTATCAAGAGTACAATAAGAAATTACAATTTCAGATGGGAATGGATAAACTACTTAGTATTAGAAGAGACAGATCGTTCTTGCAAAAAAAATGTAATTAGGAATTGATTGCAAAGCTCAAGGAATTAAAAGATGAGAAATAGTTCAATCAGAAATTACAATTGGAAAATCAAAATCTCAAAAATAATTTTGACAAGAATTTGCCAAAAAAAGATGAAATTACTTGCCTTAAAGATCATAAGTCAAAATCTACTTGCACAACTCAAGAAGTCAAAAGATAAGAGGCAATGCAATCAACAATTGGAGCAAGAGAAGCAAGATCTTGAGAAGAGATTAAACGAGAACTTATTAGAAAAAGATAGACAAAAGTCTCATTCAAGGAACTTTAATCAAAGGTTGCTTGAACAAATCCAAAGGTTACCAGATGAGAAGCCAAAGAATCAAGATCTTAAAAATAAATTCAACAAGCCAAAAAATGAAGAATTTTCATGCTTAAGGGATCATAATCAAAGCTTGCTTACACAAATTAAGAAGTTAAAGAATGATAAGAAGCCGTTATAGAAAAAGTTAGAGCAACTTACCAACAAGGTAGCATTGATCGTTAAAGAAACAATGAGCGATCCAATTGAATTAGAGGAATCATTAGACATAAATATCTATACGAGAAAGGAACTAATACAACTCAACTTGACATAAAAGATTAAAAAGATGGAAATTCTGTTGAAGTAGGAATATTGTCAGATGTTGAAGTACAAACAATTGAACCCAAGCATCTCTACTAATAAGCGTTTAATGATCAACAGAGCAAACAAAAATATTTAAAGAACACAATACCTAAGCAAAACAACAAAGCACTACGAGTATGTTATGAAAATATCATTTTACAAGGACACCTTGTTGACACCATAATAGAAGAATTAATACTTGAACCAGTCAAGATATCAATATTGCTTGGAACAAAGACAAAATTTGAACTGTACTCTAAACAATATTGGTTTCGGTACAGTTTGGTCCCAAAATAGAAGTCACTCACTGCCACAATTCCATAGAAGATCGAGCTAGGGTGGCTAGACACTTGCACAATTCGACAATTCTTCCCAACTCTTCAAAGATCATAATGTATCGTGTCTTTAGCCTAAAGAATGAAAAATTATGACAAGGTAGCATAGGCTAGAACAAAGACATAGACTTTTCCATAAAATGCTTTGAGGACAAAGTTGGTTGAAGGTATAGACAATGTAATGAACATAAAATATATAAATTGAGAATAATAATAATAATAAAGCGAAGAGATATGTCTTAATTAAGGGACATGCCCTAAGGGGCATGACTGTTCAACCATTGTGACTAGTCAATGCATATAAGTATACTGTCACATGGTATTGTAAATAATTCATTCAATTTTAACATTTATTATTCATTATTTATATATCACTTGTCGTCTATGGGTTTTAATTATTTTTCCTTGATATGTTGGATATTCCTCAATAAATGAACTTTGTTCATTTCAAAGAAGCTGCGTGGAGAGCAAGCAGACAGTTAGAGCTAGTGCATAGTGATCTTTGTGGTCCTATTATAACTTCACCATTGGAAGGTTTGAAGTACCTCCTAGCATTTATTGATGATCTCTCAAGGAAATCAGGAGTATACTTTATCAAATACAAATCAAAGGCAGTTTATATGTTCAAAGACTATAGTTGGAAAGGAGAAATAAGAACCAAATCAATGTTCTCAAAAAGGATGGTGGTGGTAAAGACAAGTCCAAGGACTTCTATTGGTACTAGAAGTCTCAATGCATTCACCAGAAACTAACGTGTTCACATACTTCTCATCGGAATGGTGTGGCAAAGAACAGAACTATTGTAGAGAGGGAGAGAAGCATGCTCAAAACTAAAGCCTGTCAAATGATTTCTAGGCAAAAGAAATGCATATAACAATATATCTTCTTAACAGAAGTCCGACCAAAAGCTGGCAGAGACATCAGAGTCACAGAAGCATGTAGTGGTAAGAAGTGATGGGTTAGTCATCCTAGAGTGTCTGAGTGTAATATCTGTTTTCATGTTTCGAAAAAATAGGACATGACCTTGAGGATAATAGTAATAAATGTATTTTTATAAAGTACAGAGAAGAGTTTAAAGCATACAGACTCTTTGATTTGGAAAAGGAGGTCATAGTCGTTTGCAAACATGATGTATGTGATGAACCATAGCCAGGATAATTTAGATCAAATTTAGATGTCATAACGAAGAGACTTGAGATTGTAGATCGAATTGATATGTCATGGCCAAGGTCTTTAGATTCTGGATTAAATTGATATGTCATGGGCTATTGAAGGCACTAATAGTGCTTGCAGTGAAAGAACACCACTAAAGCTGAAGAGAATAAGTGGCATTTGCAAAACATTGGGTGACTTAAGCTTCAAGAGTTGCCCAAAACCAACAAAGCAGTGAGTCGAAAAGACTTCGATAATCAACTTCACAGCAAGTAAACACTGCTTTGAGAAGTAAAGTCTTGAATTCATACTAGTCTGTTTCATTGAAGATGTGCATGGAAAAAATAATGGGACAGAATGATACATGCAACCAATGTGGAAGGTTTTGTTTCTTTATCTATTGCTAACAGAGGAAGTCATACTTTACCCATAGTTATTCTCAATCATCAGAAGTATAATCAAACCATCATTAAGTTGTGATTGGCAGATATTGGGAACTACTGGGCATACCCTTGAGCTTAGATTGACATTCGTGGACAGTTAAGCAATTACCCATAGTTATTCTCAATCATCAGAAGTATAATCAAGCCACGATTGTAAGTTGTGATTGGCCAATATTTGGGAATTGTTGGGCATACCTTTGAGCTTAGATTGCAATTTGTAGAGAGTTTAGCAATTATAAGGTGTACTTGAATCTGAATTCTAGCACATGAATTTTGATTATAATTTTTATATAAATGTATCAGGCAACTTGGAGAACCTGTTTTGTGATCACAAAACCCCCCTGTTAAGCCAATCCCATTTGAAGACCTCTAAAATCACCTTTTGAAACCGTTTGAATTTTTGAAGTCTGTTGTGCCCACTCTGGTGAGCATTACTTAGTCATCATCGGAACTGATGAATTCTTTCTTCCATCTCAGGCAGAGCTTGGTAGATCCAGTAACTATTGTTGAAGGACTTTTCCTTTTGCTTTCATTTTGGCTACAGCTTCCCTCTAAAATCACATTTTGAAACTTTTGAATTATTGAAATCCTTTGTGCCCACTTTGGTGAGCATTACTTAGTCATCATTGGAATTGATGAATTATTATTCCATCTCAGGCAGAGCTTGGAAGATCCAGTAACTATTGTTGATGGACTTTGCCTTTTGCTTTCATTTTGGTTACAACTGACATATTACAGCCCTTATTAGGCTGTGTGGTTTCGGGCTGCTTTCAACTAATTTGTAAATTTGTGCTGCTACTATTGGACAGAATTTAACTCACCATAATAGACTATAGGATATATTACAATATTAACTTTGTTAAAGGATTTTCTTTTTAGGAATGATAGATCAATTATGCTTATATATATTCATGTTTGTCATTTATAAAAAGATCTATCAGGCAGCACGAGGGGTTTAAAAATAGGGTTAAACTACTTGCCACTTAAAAGTTCCTGGGTTAAGATGGATCTATAATAATTTAAAATAAATAAAAGTTTTTTTCTTTAACGTTAGAGTTGGTTGCTATTTTTTTTCATTTTATTTTATTAGTGTCACATACATGACATGATGTGACACTGATATCTCTTCACTCAAACCTGTAATAATGCCTCGATTCATTTGTTGCAATGTCTTCACCATTGTATTTATGGCCTCTAATTAGGGTATTGTTCCTTTCTATGATACATGCATGTCATAAATGGCTCCAAGAAATGTGTTTTCAACTTTTGGAAAAATCAGAAGTAGACATGAGAAGGCTATAACCTTACAAGATTAACCGCCAACTTTCAAATTAAGCTAATTAGACCTCTGAAGATCACTTCCTTACAACATTGACAGGCAACCTCCAATAAACTGGATGCTTTTGCCCTGTGAAATAACCATGTCATATATAGACATTATGTACTCCATACCTGTAGACCTGACCATATACATGATAACAATGACGCTAAATCCCCCCTTATTTGACTCCCTTGAGCTGCAGCCATTAATGTTCTTTTTGTTGAAAATGCACAGGTGGACATCAAACCAGTTGGATTTATTTTATTTTGTTCGTAAATAAATATGCTGGTTCATTCTCTGTTCAGCTATCCTTTAGTTGTTGATATATGTGTTCTGGTACATAATAAGACGTTCATTCCAAAGTTATTTTTTTAATTTTCTCTATTGTTTGTGTTGTTGCTGAAATTTTTCCTACAATTTAACATTGTATCAGAGCCACGTATGGGTCTGAACTCTCTTACAACAGGGATCTGTGATCAGGGGAGTTTTCTAGAGCATATTCCTTTGTGCATGAGAGTAGTTTTTATTTTGTAGGAGATGTTCACCAAGTTCAATTTGATGATTGATGAGTTTAACTTTTGTGGGAAATGAAGTATGTGTTGGTGAAATATTGTTGTTTTTCTGCATATAAGATGCCAACTTTCTTTTGGTGCAGTGTTGGAAGACATGCATGCTCCAATTTGCATGCATCATGCTGCTTGGATACACAACCTACATGTGGCATGGTGATATGCTTATAGAGGATTCATGCATTCTTTTGGTTGTTTCATATTTGTTGGACAACAAAATTATATTGGAAAAAGTGGGTCTGTTGAAATATGGAAGCATGGAGAGCTGAAAATATTCAACAATGCACATTTGAGGTGGTGTCTACGGTGTGCATTTAAGTACGAGAACGTTTGTTGGGTGCTTGATGGTTTTTCTTACAGGAGTGTTGAAGTCGTGGCCAAACTTTAATCTTAGCTTTGCTAGTGGAAGAGATAGCTACCATGGAGGTGCATGCACTTCAATGTTGTTGGTAGTGTCATTGCTGATTAGATTCATTGGTAGTTTGATACTTAGTTGTGAGGAAGCCCTTGCTGGTTGGATGATTAACTATAGAGGGAGTGTACAAATGCACTGCGAGACATCCAACCAATGATGAGTTTTATTTTGTAAGTTTGTAAATAAAATGTGGTGGTTCCTATTCTATGGGAATTTCAATGTTTCAGTGATCCCATTAGTTATATATATGGTTGGACGAGATACTAGGATGTGATGTTACATATAAAACTAAGGGATCACTAAAACATTGAGCTTTAAGTGCTTGGTGGTGGGTAAGATATCACTTGTAAACTTTTAGGTGCTCGAGGGTGGGGCAAGATGCTGCTTGTAAACATATCTCTCTCTCTCTCTATATATATATATTTGGATGGGATGTTATATATATACAACTAAGGCATTGTCAAAACATTGAGCTTTAAATGCTTGAGGGAAGGATAAGATGTCGCTTGTTGCTTGTACCCTCAAGCACCTAAAAGATTACAAGCGACATCTTATGCGACCATCTAGCATTTAAAGCTCAATGTTTCAATAATCCCTTAGTTGTATATATATAACATCCCACCATCTAGCATTTAAAGCTCAATGTTTCAATGATCCCTTGGTTGTATATATATAACATCTCATCCCATTGTCAAGCACTCAAGTGAGAATAAGATTGTTGGTACCTTGCTAGCCTAGTGAATTCATGAAGAGCAAAAATGTCACAAATGAGATTGAACTTGGTGAAGAGGATAGCAATTTCTCCTTTAACCACCCAAGCTAGACCCAATGGACAAACCATTTCGCTGTATATATACATGTGCATGGTAGATAATAAAAAATAGTGTGCCGCAAAACTTATTGTATTGTTTTGCTCCATCTGTGTGATGTTACAATCTTTTCCATTTTTATCATTATTATTTAGGGATTTTAGAATTTGAACACTTTTGTCTTTGAAATTTTTAAAGATGAAATCATTGTCCAAGTATGCATCTTCTTAGGGTTTCAAGGGATTTGGAACTAGTTATTGTTTAATTTTAATCCTTTTACAAACTTTAATTGGTAATCTTAACATTGAATAACTTTGCTCTCGAGAATGAGAATACATTTTTTTGAGAGTTGTAACTTATGTCATGCTTTTTAATCCCCAATAAGGGAGTTATCATCTAACTAGAAAATATGCGTACAAGTGATAAAATAAGGAATTGTACGTTCAATCAACTTAGTGATTCATCTAGGCCCACTTGAATTGAGTAGAACATTTTCCATTGCATTGTTTGATACAAAAAATATAATACTAGCAAGTAATAGGGATTCTTGTAATAAAATCTTAATGGGAGCTAATTTGAATATTAACTAAAATCTTTAAGCATAAATGGAATTTATAGAGAGATTCCTATAATACATTCTAAACAGATACTGATTATCACCTTAAAGCACAAATGAATTGACAAATGTAAACCTTAAAATGTTTTCCACCTAATTGAAAACTTTATAGTTATCTTTGTGGCCATGTCTATTACAAGTTAATTGTTTAACCATCCTATGTCATTATCAAAATACTATTGGTCAAGTCCTCTTTTTTCATTATCTTATGCCCATGATAGTATTGACATTCGTAATAGTGCTGATCCAAAATTAAAAAAGTGAAGGTTTCATGAAATGATTTGCAAGCTAGTTTATGTCTTTTAGGCAATGGATTGTGATTGCAAAAGCAAACAAACTTAAGTAAAATTTGTAGAATTTTAACAGTTAAAAATCGACAAACATGCAAAATCAAACACAACAAATTGATAATGGAGTTCACCCCTCCCGGGCTACATCTCCGGGTCTGACTTCCAATGGTGGATTTTTTTTATTATATGCTCAAATGCTCAATAAACCATCATACAAGCTTCAATATGCAAAAATAAGTTGAAAATGCCCAAAAACCCCTGTTTAGGCTCTTCTTGAGCCAAAAAAAGGTTAAAAATTGAGTAAGATAGGCCTCTTTCTTCCAAATTCCCTATAAACTGCTCTGCAAAAAGGTTTGTCTCTGCCAATTGGGCAACAAAACCTCCATAGCCTAATTGATAGGGCATTGAGGTTGGTAACCGCAAGTCCGGGATTCGATCCACAACTATCGATAGTGGTTTCGTTGTTTTGGTGATGTAAATGAATTTTGGGGTCTCATAGTTTTCAATGTTTTAACTGGTTCAATCTTGGACCGAGGGGGTTATGGGCTCACTAAACTCTCTAGCTACACCTCTAATCCATGCATGCATGCAACTTCAATCCATCAAACAATCGCAATGCATCAATGCATCAAGCCATCAAAACATACACCCATGATTCACACACATAAAATTACATAAAGCAAATATTAAAAAATATTAATTAAACCCACTATATTATTACATAACATCTATGGGCGCCTTGGTTGGCCAAATCTTAATTCTAATGGCTGCCCTTAATATACAAATGTTTTCAATTTATATTAGAAAATTACAAGATCGTGGATTATTTTAATATCATGGATTATCTCAAGATCTGCGTCTTCTCCATAAAGCTCTCAACATGATCATTTCCACAAAGCGCTCAACATGATCTTCTCCACAAATCCCTCAACAAATTCCTAAGATCCCTCGTAGATATGGTTTTTTACGCTTTTAATCCTTTACAAAATAGATATTACCTTGCCTTTTGACAGTTGTGCCTTCTGGAACTCATTCTTGCTGATTTTTCGGAGGATGGGTCAATGCTCCTACATTAGACTCCCAAGGTACAAAAATTTATGACCTCTCGGTCATATGCTTTTGGTTTTCTCATAACAACTTTAACTCATGAGTTGCAACATGCCTCTGCAGTAACAAGTCTCCACCATGCTACACGATACCTCACCAAACTCTCTTGAATTTGGGCTTTTGGCATCTTCTTGGTTCTCTTCTCTGGAACCCTATGAACAATCCTTGCTCTAGGTTGTTGCAAATCTTTTCACCTTCCTTTGCTGTCACCTGCATAGAGAAAACAAATCTCTTACTAGATCTTCAATCATCTTGTACTTTATTCCATTGCTTATCCTCCAAACTACATGCATGAACCTTTTGTGCTTTGATACCACTTGATGCAAATGAATTTTGGGGTCTCTTAGTTTTCAATCTTTTTACTGGTTTGATCTTGGACTTGTGGGTTATGGGCTCACTAAACTCTATAGCTACAGCTCTAATCCATGCATGCATGCAACTTCAACCCATCAAACAATTACAATGTATCAATGCATCAAGCCATCAAAACATCAGCCCATGATTCACACATATAGAATTACATAAAGCAAATATCATTTTCTACTAATTAAACCCACTATATTATTACATAACATCTATGGGCACCTTGGCTGGCTAGATCATCATTCTAATGCCCCCCCTTAATACATATACATGTTTACAATTTATATTAGAAAATTACAAGATCGTGGATTATCTTCAGATCCATGTTTTATCCATAAAGCTCTCAACATGATCATTTTCACAAAGTGCTCAAAATGATTTTCTCCGCAAATCCCTCAATGAATTCCTAAGATCCCCAAGATTTGATTTTTCACACTTTTAATCCTTTACAAAATAAATATAACCCTGCCTTTTGGCAGTTGTGCCTTCTAGAACTCATTATTGTTGATTTTTCAGAGGATGGGTTGATGCCCCTACATCATTTGGTTATATTTTTTTTATACATTGGGCCGAAGCCCCCTCCGTAAGCTACACTCTCGGTCATATCGCCCCATGGGACCGAGGGGAGCGGGCCATAAGCCACATGCTCTTCTTGGCCCTGCTCCCTATCTTGTGGTTAACATATGCCCTGGGCTTGGGCGTAGGCAGGGTACCACACGCCTCACCCTCGTCTCTTCCGCCATCGATTACGTTGATGCCCATGCGACTGGTGGTTGGTCCTTACCTTCCACCATAACTCCAAACTCTTCATCGTTGGTTCCGCCCATTCGTATGTGACTTGTGGTTGGGCTGGTCGAGTGCGCTCACCAGCCCAACCCTCTCCCCAAACGTCAGACCAGTGGTTGTTAAATACAACATGCCCATTATGTATTAACAAGTCACATAGTTGGTTCAACGGTAAAGCATTGAATTATTTGCCGTGAGTTTTGGGGGTCAATTCCTATAGCCGTTGGTTCGACCCACATAAATTTTGGCATGAAAATCTAGGCCACTTGGTGACTTCTCATAGGGCCACGTGGCACCCTCTGATTGGTCCATGTGGTGGCCTGTGATTGTCCCACCACATAAAACGTACGCCTAATATACACGCACCACGTTCTCTCACGAGATTGGTTCAGATGTCATTCGTACAACCCAGTCAGCCCGTTGATGTTAGCACCATGTTAGCATACGGTCTGCACAATCAACCATGCAAGTTCACCTTTTTTTTGTTTGCCAAAAACTTCAAAATACAATAACTTCCTCGTATGGTGTTGGATTGAGACGTTCAAGCATCATTGGAATCATAATGACGAGATCTACGATTTGGGGCTAGTTTTGGGAGATTTTGAACACTTTCATTTTTGAGCATATTTTTGCTCCCATAGATCACTCCTCCCCACTAGAAGCTTTTAGACCACCATAACTCTGTTTTTACTCAGCAAGTGAGGGTACAACTTGCTCACTTTCCCGATCTCTATCCACCTTGCTTTGCTTGAATTGGTACCTTTGAGCCCCACATGAAGATACTCCACATTGCCTCTACATGAAGTTCTTATCCCCCTATCAAGAATAGAGTCTTCCCACAACTCATTTAAATATTTAGGAGCAAATTCTATAGATGAAATTTGAACATTCTCTTGATAAAAGACCATGGCAAGATCATACAATCTCAAATTTTCCACATTCACAACATAATAAATTTTCATGCAAGGTGGCAAATCTAATTGGAAAGCATTATTACCAATCTTCTACAAGATTTTGAGAGGACTATATTTGATTGGCTTGAGCTTTTTACCTCCACCTTGTAATATTTCCTTACAAATGTACAATCAAACTTGATTTCTCACTTGGAAATCATGGTCAACCTGATGCTTATCATGTCTTGCTTTGTACTTCGAATAGCTTCTCTCCAACTATTCTTGTACTCTTTGATGCACTAATTGGATTTGTTCAATTAAATGCTTGGCTTTGTCCACATCACTATGTCCATCTACCAAAGATGAAATCCAAAGGAGACTTTGGAAAATAATCCAAACAAACTTCAAATGGAGATACTTGTGTAGATGAATGCTTGGCACGAATGTAGGCATGTTGGATGTAATGCAAATGCTCATCCCAAAATTTAGGATGCTTAACACAATATCCTCAAAGGAGACGCACTATTGTTTTGTTCACTACTTCTGTATGACCGTTTATTTGTGGATTGAATGATGCGCTCTTTCTCAACTTTGTGTCCATGAGTTCTCAGACACTTGACCAAAACTTCCCAATAAATTGAGAATATCGATAAAAAATAATCGAAGTAGGTAACCCAAAATAAACCCATACATTTTTGAAGAACATCTTTACAGTTTGTTCAACTATAACATGTTTCTTACAAGGCATCAACACACATTTTGTTGAAACGATCCACTACAACATATAAATAATCATGACCTTCCCTAGATATTGGTAGTCCTCCAACAAAATTCATAGGAATACTTTCCCAAGAATGAGAAGGGATATGAAGTGGAGTGTACAAACCTAATTTCCTATTGCTTGGCTTGCTAGTAGCACATATGGAACATCCTTTTACATAGCTTGTTACAATTTCATTCATATGAAGCCAATAACAATACCTCTATAACTGAGCAACTCTTTTGCCTACACCAAAGTGACCAACAATAAGAGAAGTATGGGCTTCCCTTGTGACCTTAACTCTTTCATCCAGTGGAATACACAACTTGCCAAGATGTTACAACAACTTGTTATGAACATGATAATTCAATTCTTCAACATGATTGCCTTGACTCAAAGTTGCATAAACATCTTTAAAATCTTCATCTTGAGCATATTGTTCAATATAACTTTCATGCATGATTGGGTTATGCTTAAGAATGATAAATGCTTTAACAATAGGCCTTGATAACATATCTGCAACTTTGTTGTCTATACCTTTCTTATACCTGATAACCAAGTGAAATTGTTGCAAAAATCCCATCCATCTGAAATGTCTAGCTTGTTGTAGCTTGGTTTGTGATTGTAAATATTGCAAAGGTTGATGGTCGATATGAATAATTGTTTTTTTCCCATCAAATAATGCTTCCACTTCTTCACACTTTGTACTAAAACATACAACTTTTTATCGTAAGTTGGATAGTTAATCAATGCATTGGAAAATGTTTCAAAATGATAACATATTGACTTACCATGCTGCATCAAAACTGCTCCCATAACATATTCGCTTGCATAGGTTTGAATTTCAATTGGCTGCTTAAGGTCTAGAAGGGCTAGAACTGGTGCTGTGTTGACTTTCTCTTCAAAATGCCAAAGGATTTTTGCGGCTTGCCTCCCCACTTAAAGACCTACTTTACAATTGTCAAAGCATGTAATGGTGCTACAATGAATGAGAAGTTAGCGATAATTTTTCTCCAATATTGGGTTGCTCCCAAAAAGCTCTTAACTTCTGTTACATTGTTGTGTTTAGACCAATTCACAATAACATCAACTTTAGAGTGATCAATCTTCAATTCACCAACTCCTACAATATGACCCAAGTAAAACAAAGAGTTTTTCACAAATTCACATTTAGCATCTTCAAATACAACTTTTACTTTTTCAAGACATCTAAAACTTGCTTGACATGCTCTTCAGGAGTCTTAGTGAAAATCAAAATATCATCTATGTAGACTATGACAAAATCATCAAGGAATGGTTGCATTACATCATTCATACTTCTCATGAATGTGGCAGGTGCATTACAAAGCCCAAACAACATAACTAACCATTCAAACAAACCTTGTTTTGTCTTGAAAGCAATTTTCCAAATATCATCTTTAGCAATCCTTATATGATGATAATTGCTTCTCAAGTCTAATTTAGTAAAATAAACAACATCCTCTAATTGATTTAGCAAATCATCAATGTGAGGAAGAGAATGGCGATTCTTTATCGTGATATTATTCAAAGCTCAGAAATCCACACCCATGCACCATGTACCATATTTCTTTGGAACCAAAACAATAGGAGAACCACAAGGAGATGTACTAGGTTTGATGACCCCTTTGTCAAGTAGCTCTTGAATTTGCTTCTTAATCTTTGCATTCTCCAAAACTGACATTATACATGCCAATATTTGGAAGTGGTGCATCCTGCTGCAATTGAATCTCATGTTGGATTCTTCTTTTTGGAGGTAACCGTTCAGGTTCCTAAAACATCTTGTCATAAGTGTTAACATCTTCTACTAATTCATGCTTGAGTTTAGAATAAAATCCTGAGAAAGCTTAAGATTCAACAATATCTTTAACTTTAATCATTAACAACACAAAATTCTTATTAACATTCACAAGCCTTTTAATTTGACCTACACTAACAAGAGATAAGTTCATCTTCTTGCGATGTGTTCTAACAATATACTCAACTCCATTTTTGAAAAGATGATATTTGTTCTCATGACGATAAAATATGGCTTTTCGATCATATAAATATGGACTTCTTAAGACAATCCCACAAATATCAAGTGGTACAACATCAACCTCTACTTCATTTATAAAATTAGTAGTGATGGCAAATTTGAGTTTACATTTTCTTGTCACTTGCAAATTGGCATCATCACATACCAAACCCAAGGGGTAAGGTTTTGCATGAGGTGTAGTCTCTAAATTAAGTTTCTTGACAATTGCTTCAGAGATAAGATTGACTTGAGATCCACTATCAAATAATGTATCAACGTTTGTATGTTTTGTAATGACCTTGATATGGAAAAACACACTTCTTTCTTTATCATTTTGAGATTCAACACTAGTACATGCATTAAAAGATATACCTTTCATTACCATGGCTGTGATTTTGGTTTCATCACCTGAATAAGGTCATAGATATTGTCGAGTTGTAGTCAGAGTCTTTTGTTACAATGTTTACAAGTAAGTTTCTCTCCCTCTTTTTTAACGGTAGCATGCTTCTTACTTTTTCCTTTACATTTCACGTTTCTAGATTTAAAAGGTTTCTTGCTAGACCCTTAAGAAACATTCTTGCCTCTTGATTCTAAATGAGTTGCCTGAACACATGCTTCATCTAGATTGGTGGGAAACGTAAGTATAGTATGTCTCAAATAACCATATAATCCACTTATATATTTAAGGAGAGTATCTTGTGAGGTCAAATCAACACCCACAATTAAATCTTCTCTTCTAAATTCTTGTGTGTAACTCTGGACACTCTGACCTTCAACTTATCTAAAATTTTGCCAATCCATAATTGTTTTTTGCATGTAAGCTAATGGATAAAATTTCCTTCTTAATGCAACTATAAAATCATTCCAAGAAGAGATAATTTTACCACTTTTCTTCAAATCTTCTTGAGTTCTGCCCCCCCACAAGATGAGCATTGCACCTTCCAGGCGAAGAGAAGCAAATTGAATTTTTGTGACATCATCATCAATATTTTGAATCCTGAAATAGAGTTCGACTTGATGAACCCAATTATCCAACTTTTCAACATTTACTTCCCCATTGTACATTAGCAATTCAAACTTGACATCAAGCTTAATCAAATGAGACTTAACATGTCCTCGTGGAGATGTACAAGGAGTAGGTCTATGTGATGAAGGAGGTGAAGATGGAGGTGAAGGAGGATTCAGTGGAGGCTTGCTCCCATTACCACCATCACCTTTTGGTTGATTAAAACTTTCTCCTTACAACTGTGTTGTTCCCTCATTGTACAACACTTTCACCATCTCAGACATATCAAAGAAAGCTCTCTCATCCTTAGACATCAGTGCTTTTCCTTGTCCTTCTTCATGTGCCATGACTTGTGGAGTTTGTGGACTCCTTGAGCCAATTTGAGGGTTAGGTTCTTCAAGTGCTCCTTCTCCTCTTCTCAATTTAGACCTTGTAGGCATTCAAAAACCTTGCAAATTCTGTCAAACCTTCACAAAAACCATGCTTTGATACCAAACTGATCCAAAATTAAAAAGTTGAAGGTTGCATGAAATGATTTGCAAGCTAGTTTATGGATTTTAGGCAATGGATCGTGATTGCAAAAGTGCACAAACTTAAATAAATTTTGTAGAATTTTAACAGTTAAAAATGGACAAACATGCAACATCAAACACAACAAGTTGAAAATGAAGTTCACCCCTCCCGGGCTACGATTCCGGGTCCAGCTTCCAATGGTGGCCTTTTTTATTATATGCTTAAATGCTTAATACATCATCATACATGCTTCAATATGCAAAAAATAGACTTCCATTGCATCGAATACGCCCAAAAAACCATGTCCAAGCTCGTCTTGAGCTCAAAAAGGTTAAAAATTGAGTAAGATAGGCCTCTTTCTTCCAAACTGCTTGTAAATTGCACTGCAAAAAGGTTTGGATATGCCAATTTGGCAACAAAACCTCCATAGCCCAATTGGTAGGGCGCCAAGGTTGGTAACTTGCTAGTTAGGTGTTTGATCCACAACTATTAGTGGTGGTTTCGTTGTTTTGGTTATAACTTTTTTTGTACATTGGGCCGAAGCCCTCTCTGTAAACTACGCTCCCGGTTGTATGGTCCCATGGGACCGAAGGATGCGGACCATAGGTCACACACTCTCCTTGGCCCCACTCTAGGTGCTGTGGTTGACATATGGCCTAGGCTTGGGCGTAGGCGGGGTGCCATTCGCCCCACCCTCGTCTCTTTTGTCGTCGATTACATCGATGCCCATGCGACTGATGGCTGGCCCTTACCTTCTGCCAGAACTCGAAACTTTCGCTGTTGGTTCTGCCCATTCATATGTGGCTTGTGGCTGGGCCAGTTAGGTGCCCGCAAACCCAACCCTCTCCCCAAACGTCGAATCGATGGTTGTTAAATACGACGTGCCCATAATGTATTAACAAGTCACATAGTTAGTTCAACGGTAAAGCGCCTGATTGTTTGTCGTGAGGTCTAGGGGTTGATTCCTGTGGCCGCTGGTTCGACCCACATAAATTTTGGTGCAAAAACCTAAGCCACTTGGTAGCCTCTCATAGGGCCACGTGGCACCCTCTGATTGGCCCACGTGGTGGCCTATGATTGGCCCACAACATTAAACGCACGTCCAATAACCGCGCACCACGTGCCCTCATGGGATTGGCCTAGATGTCATCCATACAACCTAGTCAAACTACTGATGTCAACACCATGTCAACATATACTCTGCACAGTCATCCCTGCACGTTGATTTTTTTTGTTGTTTGCCAAAAACTTCAGAACGTGATAACTTCCTCATACCTTGTCAAATTGAGGCGATTCAAGTGTCGTTGGAATCAGAATGATGAGATCTACGATTTGGCAACAATTTCTGGATATTTTGAGTGCTTTCAATTTTGAGCATATTTTTGATCCCCTGGATCAAGCACTAACTTAAAATGATTTTTTTCACTACTTTATTGAAACTTTCATCTTGCTTCTAAAAGGTGAATTGAATTTACCACACAAGCATGGAACATTTTATAGAATATAAATAATTTAAATCTCAAATATTCATGAGCAAAAGGGGATACATGCTTTGAATGTAATAAGTTTTCATGAGTTTATTTAAGAGTGTAAGAAGATGTTAAAGTATGAAACTAATTTCTAATGTTTTTAAATTCCATAATCTTTAATAAGGTGAGACAACGTTAATTAATATTTTTTTCATTAAGATAAGTTAGATAAGTTTAGTGAAAGAGATGTTATTATGTTTATAATGGTCATATAATATTAATTTAAAAAAATAGAGTTTAAGGAATAATAAACACTCACCATTAATTACCATAATGTTAAAAAAACTATATAAGTTTATTTTTAGTTTTAATTTTTGTTGTTGTTGATGTTTATAGTATTAAATAGGTATTTCTGCATATGTCTAAGTGTTTAGATGTGTGGAAGTCATCCAAAGCCATCAACCTTAGCAAACATTACTTTAATAAAAGATTTATTAAAATAATTGATTTTTATAGGAAAAATGAGTTTAATATAATGAAATGCAAAGGTTTTTGCATTAATGAATTAGATGGATCTTAAACATTGATCTTAAGTGAGTTGGGATTTACTCTCAACTATCAATAACTTTTGGAGATTATGGTTATAGATTTAGTCAACAACTCAGGTTTATGAAAGCAAGGGTAGGTGAAGGAGAAAGACACACAAGAGACGTTGTGAGGTTGAGTCACGAAGGACAATGATTCAAGGAGATCTCAGCAAGTGTGATAAAGGAGTTTCATCTAGAGATCTTGAGTCCATAGGAGGAGAGTGTAGGTAGGAGAAATTTGCAATAAAAAGATTCAACCACATAGTAGGTCATATAGGGTGACAAAGTGTACATGTAAAAAATTCTGGCTGTAGATCAACTTGATAATGCAATATAGCTAAAGCAAAATATTTCAATCTACTTCTACAAGCAATTAGCGTAAGCTTAAAATATTTGAGCAAGATCAAGTAGAACACATATAACAAAGAAGAATCAATGCACATGAAACACAGAAGAATACTTAGGGGAAAACCTCAGCTAAAAACCCCACTATCTGTATTATCATTACAAGTTGGAAATATCTCAGAACTACATACAAAGGCCTTCTCCTCTGCCCATCAATTCTCCTATTTCCTAGCGCAGTTTCTCCTGGGTGATCCTCTTGTTACCAAGTAACACTGATCACTCACACTGATCTCACACCCTGTGAAATTGCACAATCCTCAAGGAATGAATTCCTTCTGCATGCATGAGTTTTGTTTATAGGAAAAATCATGCAACTGATAGTACATTGTCCCTGTCTTTAATCTCAACTGGGTCTTTCTTAGAATAGACATGCATGAGTTATCGATGAGAGAATTTTTAGTTATCTGGAGTACACTAGTTGGATGCATGCATGCATTAAATCACTGAACTCACAATTAGTTCCTCAAACAGTTTGGAACTAATTTAACTGGACTTAACTTAGTTAACTGAGCTAACTAATTACAACTCAAATACAACTCAATCTTATCTCCTTAATTAAGGGACAATCTCCTTAATCTAAGGGATAACTGTTGCATGAATTCAGAAAGACTTCTAACTTGAATTTATCCAACTAATTAACTCAAGGTGAATTAATTAATTATTTTCCAAGTAGCTGGTGAGACTAAATTCGAATTTTAATTCAAGGACAAATTAAAATTGGAATATTCTTGTTGCCACATTTCAACACTCCCTCTCAACAAGAAAGGGATTATCTGCCACCCCGATCCTGTCTATATGGAACTCAAATTTACACTTTGACAATGCCTTTGTCAAAATGTTAGCGTCTTGCTCCTCTGTCGAAATATACTACAACAACATGATCTTCCTCGTCACATAGTCTTTGAGATGATATCGGATGTCGAAGTGCTTGGACCTGTCATGAAATACTGGATTCTCAAAGAGTTTGATACAACTCTGATTATCGCAATATATCACTGTTGGATCCATCCTCCGATCAAACAAACCAACTAAGATTTTCCGCATCCAGATGGCCTCACATGCTGCCTGACTTGCAACCATGTATTTAGCCTCTGCCGAGCTGAGTGCAACCGACCTTTGTTTCCTACTGTACCAAGAAACTGTCGTTGACCCAAGGTTGAAAAGCCCTCCTGATGTGCTCTTCTGATTTGATGGACTCCTTGCCCAATCTGCATTAGTGAAGCCCTGTAGCTTCACTCTCTCTGCCTGTCTGTACCATAATCCATACTGAGATGTGCCTCTGAGGTATCTCAAAACATGCTTTGCTGCCTTCCAAAACATCTTGGTAGGTTGAACCATCGCTTGACTCAGCTGGTTCACTGCATAACACAAATCTGGTTGTGCGTTCACTAAGTACATCAGTGAACCCACAAGCTGCCTAGACATAGTAGCCTCTACTACTTCTCCTGAAGTAGCATCCTCCTTCCTCCAGTTACCTGCTAGAGGAGTCTGCATGGACTTGCACTTCTCCATGTGGAATCTCTTGAGTATCTCATTGGCATACTTGCCTTGAGACACAAACAACTTCCCATCCTTCTGCCACACTTCCATGTCAAGGAAGTAATGCATGAGACCCATATCTTTCATCTCGAACTCTCTTGCAAGGTCCTCCTTGCAAGACATGATCAACTAATCATCACCTATCAATATGAGATCATCAACATAAAGTACAATGATCAATGGATTACCTTTCACCATGACGTGGTACAGGTTCGCATCCGCTTCACTCTTTGTGAAGACCAACCCGGTGAAGTAGTTGTCTATCCTGGTGTACCAAGCAGAGGTGCTTGCTTCAACTCGTACAAAGCTCTCCGAGTTGGCATACATGCGACTCATGATCGAAGGTCTCAAAACCTTTCGGCTGCTCTATGTACACCACTTCCTCAACCTTGCCATTGAGGAATGCAGTCTTCACATCCATCCGATGGATCTTCCAACCCATTTGTGCTGATAGTGACAACATCGATATGATAGATGAGTACCTTGCGGCAGGAGCAAAAGTCTCATGATAGTCGATCCCCTCAACCTGTGAAAAGCCACGGGCAACAAATCTTGCCTTTTTCTTTTCCACACTACCATCAGCAGCTTGCTTTACCTTGTAAAGCCAACGAGAACTCACAACTGACTTGTTCTTCGGTCTTGAAATGACATCCTAAACACTATTCTGAACTATGGAGTCATACTCCTCCACCATAGCATCAACCCAAATCGACTGCTGCACTGCTTCCTCAAAGGAAGATGGCTCGGTCTCAACACATTCCCCAACAAGGGCCATATATCCAGTGTACCTCTCAGGTGACCTCCTTTGCCTGCACTGAGAAGATGGTGCTCCCACATTCTCTGTCACATCCTCCAACAATCTGTCAGCTTCTCTTGTGCGCTTCCGTCCATCTCTGGAAGACTCTGCTTGAGTGGATGTCTCCACTCCTGAAACCTCTGCATGCAGTTGCTCCACATTAGTCTAAGGATCCTCCTCCTTAGGAACCAACAGTTCCTCCACAGCCTGTAGTTGGAGCTCCTTCTCAAGGGAAACTCACATGGCCTTCTGCTCATCAAACTTGAGATCTTTGCGAACCACTGTCCTCCGACTGGTAGGCAAGTACACCCGATAGTTGTGAGGTGTATCAGTGTACTCCACAAGTATCCCCAATTTTGCTATTGGCTCAAGCTTCTTCCGTGCATCCTTGGTCACATGGCAATATACCGATGAGCCAAAGATCATGAAGTGTCCCACATATGGTCTCTTACCAGAGAAATCTTCCTCTGGTGTCTTTGTCCTAAGTATGTGATGCGGGCTTCTATTTTGCAAATAGACCGCTGTGTTGCATGCCTCAACCCAAAAGTGAAGTGGTAGGCCTTGGTCATGCAACATCGCCCGTGCTGCCTCTACAATAGTTCTATTCTTCCTCTCGGCCACCCCATTCTACTGTGGGTTATGAGGTGTCATCAACTCTCGTTTAATTCCTTCCGCTGCACAAAAGTCCTTAAACTCTTGAGAGACATATTCTCCACCATTGTCGCTTCTCAAGGCCTTGATCTTCTTCCCTGACTCTTTCTTAACCAAAGCTTTGAACTCACAAAACTTTGAGAAGGTTTGGTCTTTCTTCTACATGAAATAAATCCAACATTTAAAAATCATTAATGAAAATCACATAATACCTTTGCTTCGCTGTGGATGCTGTCGAGAATGGTCCACACAAATCAGTATGAACTCGCTCTAAGATAGCTTCCACTCGACTGTCTCGATCATGAAAGGAAGACTTTGTGTACTTTCCCAAGGTACAACCTTTGCATGTGTCAACTTTCTCAAGTTTACCTTTGGGAAGTCCAGTAGAGATCTGCTACATTATCTTCAAGGCTCCATGATGCAAATGGCCCAACCACCTGTGCCACAACTCGCCAATATCTTGGCTTTGCACCAATTATGCTTTCATACTCAATGATGCACAATCATCTACCTCTAGTTTATAGAGATTTTTCACTCGAATCCCAATCCTCTTGGTCTGACCGGTGGCTATGTGCCTTAGGAATGCCTTCCTTCACTGAAGACAACATCGTAGCCTTTGTCCTCCAACATTGCGACCGATACCAAGTTTTTCTTCAGTCCGGGCACATGCTTCACATATGTCAAGGTGAGAGGAGATCCATGCTCCCTTTGAAAAGCAACCGTGCCACTCCTGAAACACTATACTTTCCGTTGTCACCCATCTCTATGCGCATCTTGAGGTCTTTCTCCCCCAAGGTACTTAATAAACTTTTATCGCCAGTCATGTGGAATGAGGCTCCACTGTCAAGATACCAAACACAACCCACCATCGATGAAACCATGCATGCGATGAGGGTAAAGTCCATTTTGCACTGAGAGGCTAATGCCTCACCTTTCGAGGATCCCTTCTTGGACTTCTTCAATGGGAAATTAGTTGCATAATGTACCATCTCATGACAATTAAAGCATCTCACTTTAGACTTGTCAACCTTCTTCCCTCCATGAGAATAATTCGATTTGGAATGGGAAGCCTTCCCTTTCCCTTTCCTTGCCTTACTTGCTAAGGCCAGATTTTCTTCATCATCGTTCTTGGATGAAGAACCATCTTGTGTGCTCCTCCCGATCTCCTCCTGCATCGGATTTGACTACTGCCATTTCCAATCCGGTAGTTTCTCCCTTCCTTTCACAGAGTCTTGGTAGCTATTCCAGCTCTTTAGAAGGCCGAGGAGAGCGAGGCTCACCATATCATCATCGACAGTAGTTATTCCCACACTACTAAGCTCATCTCTATAGGTGGTGAGCTTGTTCAGATATGTGGAAATAGTATCGCCCTTCTCCATCTTGATTCTTCGAAGCTTATCCTTGAGTGCCAATTTCCTCTGGTTGCTACTGTTCTGGTAGAAGTCCTTCAATGTCTTCCACATTGAAAATGGAGTATCCTTCCCATGGAGACTTGAGACAATATGGTCTCAAACTCCCTCCAGGATGATCCGTCTCACCTTCGCCACACACTTCTTCCATTCAGCCAACTCTTGTGCATTAGTTGAAGCTGGCTTTTGGATTTCTTGATCAATGAATTCCTTCAAGCCGTTGTCTTCTAATACAACCTCCATACGATCTTTCCATGCTATGTAATTCGAGCTACCATCCAAGGCATACTCGAGTCTCAAGCCATTGAACGCCATTGGCCAACCTTGAAGTATGATAAGAACTCAAGTTTGCACCTGCAACCCTGAACTTCAAACTTCGAATTCTCTTCTCAGTATACTGTTCACAACTTCGATAACCTTTTCTTTGATACCATGTAAAAAATTCTGACTATAGATCAACTTGATAATGCAATATAGGTAAAGAAAAATACTTCAATCTACTTCTACAAGCAATTAGCGGAAGCTTAAAATATTTGAGCAAGATCAAGTGAAACACATATAAAAAAGAAGAATCAATGCACATGAAACATAGAAGAATACTTAGGGGAAAGCCTCAGCGAAAAACCCCACTATCTGTATTATCATTACAAGTTGGAAATATCTCAGAATTATATACAAAGGCCTTCTCCTTTGCCCATCAATTCTCCTATTTCCTAGCGCAGTTTCTCCTGGGTGATCCTCTTGTTACCAAGTGTAACACTGATCACTCACATTGATTTCACACCTTGTGAAACTGTGCAATCCTCAAGGAATGAATTCTTTTTGCATGCACGAGTTTTGTTTATAGGAAAACTCATGCAACTGATAGTATACTGTCCCTGTCTTTAATCTCAACTAGGTCTTTCTCAGAATAGACATGCATGAGTTATTGATGAGAGAATCTTCAGTTATCTGGAGTACACTAGTTGGATGCATGCATGCATTAACTGATGGAACTCACAATTAGTTCCTCAAACAATTTGGAACTAATTTAACTGGACTTAATTCAGTTAGCTAAGCTAACTAATTACAACTCAAATACAACTCAATCTTATCTCCTTAATTAAGGGATAATCTCCTAAATTTAAGGGATAACTGTTGCATGAATTCAGAAAGACTTCTAACTTGAATTTATCCAACTAATTAACTCAAGATGAATTAATTAATTAATTATTTTCCAAGCAGCTGGTGAGACTAAATTCGAATTTTAATTCTCAATTTTAATTCAAGGACAAAGTAAAATTGGAATATTCTTGTTGCCACATTTCAACAATACACTGAGAGTACAACTGCATAGGTGCTTCATAGAGTTTGTGCAATAGGTAGAGAATGAAACCATACAACACGGTCATGCAACCATATAGGTGTTGCATAGGGTTCATGCAAGAAGCCAAGAGTGCAATCATAGAATGTGATTGTATAGTCGTATATGCATTGAGCAAGGTTTATGCAATACATCGAAAAGGAAACAAGTTTAGAGGGTTGATCCAAGGAATTTTGGTGGGGACGTATGGGTCGTACATGTGTCGAGTAAAAAACAAAGTTTTTGTTGCAACTTACATTTATTTTCTTTGGGCCATTTTCCTAGGATGGGAGCCCTTGTTATGATATTATTTTAATGAAAAGCTGATTTGAAGGGAATAAATTTGTGTGCATGTGTATAAGATTGGTTTCATTTTCTTATACTAGTTAAAATTCCTAGTGTGTGCATTTTATTCTGTGAGCTGTATTAAATTTCAGCTGCAAGGGAATCACAAGAAAATAATATGTCAAGTTTTGAGGTAAGAAAAATTTAACATGGAATTGGAGCTTGCACTTTGAGAGGGAGGCCAATTTTTTGGTTTCGCACAAATCAACAAGTAGATTGGTGGAGGTCATACTTCAAAGGGAAAGAGGGAGGTTGTACTAATCAAGGATTTGGTAGATTTACATTTTTGTGGGTGTTTTAAAGGGCCAAAACATAGATGCACAAAGATTTGTAGCAAATGTATGATATCTGCAATGAGATCTTAGCAGATCTATAAACCAACATTAGTTTTTTTAATTCTTGTGGACATGGTTGTAAATATAAGATCTAGTAATGACAACAACTATTCTTATGTTTGAAGATAGGTTGGATGGGGCTTCAAACTTCTCACCTTGGATGGCAAGGATTATCTTGCTGTTGAAAGAAAATGACCTTTGGGAGATTGATGATAAGGATATTCAACCACCAACAAATGCAACGTAGTTGGAAATGCATGAAATGGCATTGTAGCATAGTAGGTCATCATGGATGCTGTGAAGGATCACTTGGTCCCTCACTTGGCAGAGAAGAAGACAACTAGGGTGATGTTTAAGGCTTTAGTGGACATGTTTCAAAGTGATAACATGAACATGAAGAAGATATTGAGAAATAAGCTTAGATCCATCCATATGTTGAAGGACGAGGATCACCTTGATACATGATCAACTTCCGGGAATTAGGGAGAAAGTGGAGGATATAAAACTCGTGAATGTGGCATTGAATGGTTTTCCCAAGTCATGGAAACCATTTGTCAAGGGAGTTTGTGGTTGGGAAAATCTTCCCAAATTTGATAGGACTTGGGATGATTGCATCCAGGAAGAGGCTCAAGAGTAGTATAATGATAACATGTAAGGACACTGAGAGGAGAACCTGACCCTAGTCAGTATGGCTAAGAACGATAAAGATAGGGGTTCCAAGGATAACAATGAATGACCACATCAAGGGAAGAATAAGGACTTGAGCAAGCTCAAGTGCTTCATTTTCCACAAGAATGGGCACTATGCTAAACAACTCCTATGATTTGTTCATATGGCGTGATGCACCATTGTCCAAGTACCACACACTCCTGGGATGGTATTGGTAGATAGGCAAGAAACTAATGAGAATTCCTTCTCAAACATTGTTGCAAACTCATCAAGTTGTACCTCTATTGATGTTATTGTTTGTTGTGACTTCCCCTTCCCCGTCTAGAGAAGAAGACTGGGAAGGGGAAGTCACAACAAACAATAACATCAATAGAGGTACAACTTGATGAGTTTGCAACAATGATTGAGAAGGAATTCTCATTAGTTTCTTGCCTATCTACCAATACCATCCCAGGAGTGTGTGGTACTTGGACAATGGTGCATCATGCCATATGAACAAATCATAGGAGTTGTTTAGCATTCTGAAGACGAAGACTCAAGGGTTCATGTAGAACTTGGTGATGATGCTAAGTATGTAGTGAAGGGAGAGATAACCATTATGTTCCAGCTATAGTTAGGAGATATGTAGGAAGCTAAGGACATGTTGTTTGTACTAGGACTAAAGAAGAATTTGCTCTCAACCTCAGTAGTGGAGTACAAAGGATATAATTTCGTGTTTAGGAGTGGGTAGGTGCTCATTCATTCAGAGGATACTAGCTTAGACACCACATTGGTCATTGAGGTTAAAGAGGGCAACTTGTATGAGTTGAAAGGGAAACCTGTTTAGGCTTTGGTAAATGATAGCGACAATTTATGCGAGTTGTGGCACAAGAGGTTGGGACATCTATGTTACAGGGTGTTCTCGATCCTAAGTGAGATTGTCATTGGTCTTCCAAATTTCGATATTGAGTAGTAGAGCATGTGTAAAGGGTGTGCACTTAGCAAGAATTCCAAGGCTACATTTTCGAGTAGCAAGAGTTGGTCCAAGGGGATTTTGGGTCTCATTCATCATATGTGTGTGGACTAATGTTAGTGGCATTAGTGGAGGGTGTACTATGTTATGTCACGTTTATTGACGCATATTCCCAGAAAACATAGACCTTCTTAATTAAGATCAAGGATAAAGTCTTCAATTGGTTCTTGGAGTTCAAGGCCTAGGTGGAGAACCAAATATGTAAGAAGATCAAGGTCTTGATGTCGAATAACATGGTTGAGTGCACCTTCAATGACTAATGATTTCAATAAGGAGGGAGGGATCAAGAGGGAGATAGCAATTTCGTACAATAATCAATATAATTCGTATTTGTCCATCATTGGTTATGCTAAGGCAATGATACACGATCGAGATATACCTATGTTTTTTTGGGTGGAGGTGTGTAACACTGCAGTATATGTGCAAAACAAGAGTCCTCAAAGGATATTGGGGGACAAGACTCTAGACGAGGCATTCACTAGGGTGAAGCCATAGATAGGACACTTGAGGAACTTTGGTTGTCCTTTATACATCCATATGCAACATAGTTATCGATCAAATGAGAACTATTACCTCGAAGCGAGAACTCCAACAAAAAATCCCCAAAAAACATGAAAAAATAGTTTGAAAACAAAAGTGTTGATTCTGCATCAACACTTTTTTTTAGAAGTAAATTTTCAATATTTTTTAAAAATAACAATAACAAATAATAAAAACCATTTTGTTTGGTGCAAAAAACACCTTGAAATCGAAAAGTGTGAATGCTGGAATAGTATTTTTTTTGGGGTAGATTTTCAACATTTCTTAGCAATGACATTAGAGATAAAATATAAAGACTTTGAAAAACCTTAAAATTGCAACAATTTTCAAGCATAGCATTAAAGATAAAATATCATGTCTATGAAAAGCCTTAAAATTCAAACAATTTTCAGTCATGACATTAAAAATAAAATATCTATAATTGTTTTCGACCATAACATTAAAGATAAAATATTGTGACTTAGAAAAACTTTAAAATTTTGACAATTCTTAACCATGGAATTAAAACCCAATATCATGATTGCAAAAAACCTTAAGTTTTCAATATATTTTAACCATGGTATTATTGAAAAATTATATGACTAAAAAATCCTTAAAAATGAATACCTTAATAAAAGAGTTATTATGCTAAAACTAATTTCTTTTTTAAACGCTAAAAGTATAACTATTTTAAAATCTTAGCCTAAGACAACTTGACACATTGCAACAAAAATTTAAAAACCAACTATTAAATTGACATGTGGTGTAGGTGAACTCAACTTATTGCAATGAAATCTTAAAAATCAACCATGAAATTGATATGTTGTGGGGCAGATTTGTCCATTATAACGATAACTTTAAAATCAACTATCAAATTGATACATAATGAGGTTGGGTTGCTAGTTGATGATCGACACGAACCCTACAAATAAAATAAAATAAAACAAAATAATAAAGAAGTAGATAAATAAATAAAAATAAAAATA